>JAQIUQ010001752.1:0-262476 GCA_030378365.1 Hybognathus amarus | reverse complement strand
GTTACGTATTGTTTTTCCACCGCTAGATGGGGTAAAAATCACACAGTGTAGCTTTAAATAAATCATTTTGCAGGTGTTTTTTTTAATCTGCATTTTATTTGTATTGACAATTTTATTTGCGTTTCTATTTGCATTGATATTGTGTTTTATTAAATAAAGGAAACATGCAAAATCAAACAAGATTTACTATTTAGTGGATCAGAAAGACAGGATTATATCGTAGACTGGGATCCTAATAGCAAAATAATTTGTTATGCATCCTATTCACATGCTTTTATATGCATAAAACTTTTGGTAGCAAGAGAACAGGAAATCCTCAGTTCTTTGCACTGTTTTCACACCAATTTTCCGATCTACCCTGTCTCCAGAAACTGTGGCACTGAGACATCACAGCCTCTTCCTATCTAAAATGTCTCATTGTGAGATACAAAGCTACAAATACAGAGAGGACAAAAGTGGCAATTGTAAGATATTCAGTCCTGAATAAAGAGAAATAAAGTGAAATTGTGTGAGATACAAAGTCAAATCTGCAAGATATAACGTTCGCAATCACACACAAAAAAAAGAACTTTTAGTTGTGAGATAAAATCGAATTATGTTTTCACTTTTTGTTCCAATGTGAAAAAAGGCTCCCATTGGGTTAGTAACACAAGCAATCAGTGTCCCAGGCAGACGTAATAGAGGACATTGTGCTTTGCTTAACAGTGATGACGATAACAGCGGTGGCCAACCTCACTATACAGAGCGAGACACTGCAACTACCCACAGAGACTCCATCTGCGTCCCCAAGTTTATTCCCCACATCATCTGCCCATCAACACACCAGCTTATTGTAAATGAAGTCACACTGTTGCCTGACTCAGTTCCTCATAACAACAGATCTTGATTTATGCTACTGCCCTAGTTTCCTTATGAAGAAATATGAGAGGCGTTTAAGTCCTCTCATGTCATTATCATATCAGTCTGTTGTCGGAAAATAATTTGTTACCTCAAGTACAATACGTGACTGGGAAAACACAGACTCCCGCTGCAACACACCTCGGGCTCAGAGCTATGTACTTTGTCTTTATTGGCTAAGAGCGGGATACTTGTCGGCAATTGGAAAAAAGCAATTTGTTCTTTTTCTCCCTGCTTGCATTTACACGGTTCTGGAGTGTGCTCAGACACAAGACTAACCATACATAAATTGCAGGCGACACAGATGAAAATGTCAACAAGGCCCTGGTGCGCAGAGTAAGGCAGGTAGGAGGTGCGACCCAGAGCAGAGGATGGATGTGTTCAGACTTCTCCCCAACTGGCCATTTCAGCACGTCGAAAGAGACATCTCCCTCACCCACATACCCCTCTACCTCCGTCTCCCTCTAAAGGTGGACTTGGCCTAGTTCTCAAGAGACCATTTCCAAGATGCACCGAGGAACAGATTGTGGATAGGGTTGTGCAAAATTCTAAATTTGGAGAACTGGATTCTTGCCAATTCATGAGTGTGAATTAGAATTGAAATGAAACTGGAGGAAGGTGGAATATGAATTGGAATGACAAGAAGAGGAATTTACTAAATTGCAATTCAAATTCTGGAAGGAAAGTGATCTTCATGATCCACAAATGTTAATGTATGATGAAATATATAACGGATAAATGTCTAGTTTTTAAACTTTTTTTTCTTTCAAACTGTTCTTGACGAATATTGCTCTTCTAGTTAAAATGTATTCTTCTGAATTTCAATTCATTTTAAAAGGAGTAGTTCACTAAAATTGCTGATAATTTACTCACCCCCCATGTCATCCAAGATGTCCACGACTTTCTTTTCTTTAGCTGAAAAGAAATTAAAGTTTTTGATGAAAACGTCTACACAATTTTCTCACATAATGGACTTCATTGGGAACCAAACGTTTCAAGGTCCAAATGACAGTTTCCCTGCAGCTTACAAGGGGCTTTAAACAACACCAGACGATGAATAAGGGTCTCACATCTGAGCGAAACGATCGGCCATTTAAAAAATGATTAGAAAAAAGATTTGCTAAATTTGATGAACAACTTCGAACAGGAGAGATCATGAATACGCATCACAGAACAGAGCAACGCAGACCAATAGAATTATAAAACTTAAACTTTTAATTTATTTTTAAATGGCCGTTCGTTTCGCTAGATGAGGCCCTTATTCATCGCCTCGGTGTTATTTAAAGCCACTTGAAGCTCCAATGAAACTGACATTTGGACCTTGATCTGTTTGGTTCCCAATGAAGTCCATTATATGGAGAAAATCGCTGGAATGTTAACATCGGAAAACCTTAATTTATTCTCGACTTAAAAGAAAGAAAGACGTGGACATCTTGGATGACATGGGGGTGAGTAAATTATCAGCAAAAGTTTTTTTTTTTTTTTTTTTTTTTTAAAGTGAACTACTCCTTTAAGTATCCTTACTTGTATTCAAATTCAAATAGCAATTCACCCTTCGCCGAGATTTTCACTGACAGGCGACCTGAAAGTCATTATGCCGAAACTCGGCATTTAGTTCAACAAACAAAGCAGGCAGGAGAAATAGTAGATTAACGTCTGTGGACTTGAACTTGGAAAATGGCTTGTATAGCTGTTTTCACGTGACGTCACGCCGCTGCGTTGCGATGGCAGCGAAGCGCAGATGAAGGGCAGGAAGTGAATTTCTATATTAGGAAGCACTATCACACTCAAATGCCTATGTTTTGCATCGTTTATGGTTGCTGCAAATCGATCAAGCCACAAAGAGTTTTTATCGTGTGCCAAAAGTTGTTGTTCATAAGGGGGAGATACAAGAAATTGACAGAAAAACACCGGTAAAAAATGCCTTGTAAACCTAACTTTCGTACTGCGAGTCGGGAGGAGCCGAATGGGAAAATGCCTGTGTGTTTGTACAGTGATCACTTCGTCAAATGTGAGTTAATACATTATTTATGTGGCTTATAATTACATTATTCAGGTGTTTAAATACACTTATGTGGCTGTTTGTGTAACGTGCCAGTTTCCGAACTTTGTAAAGTCAAAGCATGTCTGTAAGACGAGTTAGTTGCTGATATCTACAGTCTCGATGGCAGGCAAATCTCTCAATTCAGTTGAAAACCGGTTCTCTTCATAACTTAAGGATGACGTCCAACATATGTTTAGATTTTCTGTTTATATATTTCTCTTGTAATAGCGTCTAAAGTAGTACAGTACGGATTTTCCTCCATCTCGTCCATTGCGCTCTTCACTCCTTGCCCTCCATCTGCAGTCCGCGCGTAAACACAATCACGTGACTGCAAACCACCTATTGACATCTTTCCACGACTGAAAAAAAAACATACCTTCTGATGATCATTCGTTTATTTAGTGTTATTGCCTAACTAGTAGGAAGAGGTGATCGTTTCACGATGCCGCTACAGCTGTCAAGAGAAATTAAAAAGCCATGAAGCACTATTTTTATTGTTTAAATTTAAATTGAAAAATAAAATAAATAAATAAAACAAAAGTTGAGACTCAGCATGGTGTCAGTGTCATCTTTGCTGGGGGTGTATTTAATATCTGTTAATATTAGTTAATACAAATACAACTGTCCACTGATACACCTTTTGATTTTAATATTGGATTGGTAAATGATGAAATTTGAAAGGTGTTTTAGAAATATTTCTATTGTTATTCCATGTTAAAGCTACACTGTGTGATTTCTACCCCCATCTAGCAGTGAAAAGGTATATGACCATCCAGTGAATATTAGTTTCTGTTCCTCTCAATTCCAATTTCGTTTTAACTCCTACGGTGGCCAATGTAGTCCAAGATTAACATGGCTTCCAGTTCGACCTCGTCCATGAGTGTTAACTCAAACGTAAACGCGAAAGGTGAAGCTTGAATTAACAGGTATGTCCCTCTTTGGCTAATGTACTTTCAAGATGGAGGGGCAACATGGCGAGCCGACATTAGAACCCCTTACCCGTATGCATTTTCAATGGCATATTATAAACTCACGAGAATACTTTATTACTTGAACGAAGTAAATATACATTAATGAGCACATATATTTTTGAAAGAACTAAGTGTTTTTAGCTAAGAATAAACTGAAAGAGTTACACAGTGTAGCTTTAACTAATATAGTTAACTAATCTAAACAAATAGAACCATGTTGAAAAGTGTTACCAAATTAAAATCCTGAGTTTAAAAGGCATACTTAATTAAATTCTGAATGGGGCACAACACTGGTGTGTAGCATGACTGACAATGCTGGAATCTTCTGCCCTGACAGATGCTTTATGGGCCCATGGTGCCACCGAGGGCCTTATTCAGGCAGTTTAGCCTGTGAGGATATGTTTCCTTGTCAAAAAGGTTGGGGTTAGCGAGGTGGCCATGCACATTTAAAACCATCTGCTCAGTTGGCTTCAACACTGACTATCACCACAAAGTCTTTTCTGCTCCCCAGCATATCTTTTTTATTAATAGTGACCCTACTCACAGAAGTGTGTGGCTGGCTACAGAGAGCTAAGCACTCCCTTAGGAGACCTAAGAAGGCCAATAGCAGACAGGCAGAAGAGAGCAAGCTAATGTGAGACTATAGCGAGACCAGGGAAAGGGAATCTGGGGGAGGTGATCAACTACTAAACTTGTGACAGGCAGCCAACAAAGGAAAGGAAATGACAAGTTTGTCTTCCTGCCCTTGAGCTAACTGGAAACAGCAATTACCCACACTGTGATATGATTACCATCCAGCAAAGAGAAGACACAAAACTTTGTTCTCAAGTGATGAGAGAGATTGCCTGGATTGCTTCCTGTCTGCAGTGCACAGTCAGACCAGACTCAAGAGGATTCAGGGAGGAATGAATGGCAGTAAAGTAGCAGCTGGAAATCAATCACCAAAACTGTCAATGAGAAAAGATTGCATTCTTTTCCAAATAAATATAATAAGTTCTTTTTAAGAGGTTATGAGATTAAGAGGTTAATTTGGGTATTATAAAGCATTTAGTAGTGGTCATTTTAACTATGTTTGTGAGCTCATCTAAAGTGAGGACTATTCATGCCTTGTAAAGCATTTATAAAGGAGATTTAAAGGCGCATCAATCCTCTAAACAGTGAAATGTAACAAGCACAACACAGTGATACAGAACATAGAAGTATTTAACAGCCTTTAAATCTCCTTTATAAATGCTTAACAGGGCATGAATAGTCCTCACTTTAGATGAGCTCAAAAACATAGTTAACTGACCACTAAATGCTTTATAACTACCCGAATTTAATACATTTACTTACATTTTCTACTGTAAGTGATCTTATGAATGACTGACAACTCTTAAATAACTGGTTTGTAATTAAAAAAAAAACATTTATAGCTGTATTTATAATCTGCTTATTAATGTCTGATTAATGCATGATGAATTAACTGTTTACTCATGCTTAACATAGCATGCCGTTATTATAAAATGTTACCAAAATGTTTCTTGAGGAATAAATCAGCATATTAGAAGGAATTCTGAAGGATTGTGACACTGAAGACAAGAGTGATGGGTGCTTTATATAAAATATGTTCAAACTGTAATATTATTTCACAATATTAATGTATTAGTTGATTTTTTATTAAATAAATTCTACCTTAATGGGTGAGGATAAGAAATTTCGGTAACACTTTACAATAAGGTTCGTCAGTTAACATTAGTTAACTACATTAGGTAATATGAACTAATAATGAACGTTTTCATTTGCTAATCGTTGTTAGTGTTATTTTCAATATTTACTAATACTTGAGTAAAATCTTGTTAACATTAGTTGATGCACCATGAACTAACATGAACAAACAATGAACAGCTGTATTTTCATGAACTAACATTAACAAAGGGGCCGTTTACACCTGGCCACTTAATGCGTTTTCTGTGATCCGAATAGCTATCCAATCGTGAAAAGACCAGGTGTAAATGCCCCCCGAAACGCATTTGAGACGGATTTGAATCCGATCGCTCAAACCACTTCAGAAGGTGGTCTAGGCCACATTCCAGATGAAACTGGACATGTGTAAATGCATCTGGTTCTTGAAACCACATATGTAAATGTTACTACTCCTAAAAATGCAAAAAAATAAACATGTGAGAGCGTGTTATAGGCCATATGTCATGCTATTTTAGTCAGATATGACGACGCTACTGTGACACGCATCACCTCAGATGAGCAGCTGAGCCCCTATCAAGCCAGCGCGCCGCAATCTATCGCAAATCAAAGTGAAAGAAGTCGCAGTCCATTAACACTACCATCTTCATTAAAAGTAATGAAACGAAATGATCTTACCAGTTCGTTGCGCTCTCTCTTATCGCCGTCTTTGCTGATTTTGAAATTAGCCGATGATCAATAAAATGCAGCTTATCTGTTACTTTCAGTGACGTGCACTTCATTAAATCCGCATATAGCACGGGAATTGAAGATCGGATTTATATCCGTTTTACAAAAACACATTTATATGACCAGGTGTAAATGGAAACATTTTGATAAATCAGATACCTATCCGATCTGAGAAAGCGCATGAAGTGGCCAGGTGTAAACAGCCCCAAAGATGAACAAATGCAGTAACAAATGTATTGCTCATGGTTAGTTCATGTTAGTAAATACATTAATTAATGTGAACTAATGAACCTTATTGTAAAGTGTTACCGAAATTTCTTTAAAAAAATCGTATCGACCTCAAACGTTTGAATGGTAGTGTATTTATTCATAAATATATAACTTATTTCTAAACAACCAACATGAGACAGGAGACTAGTATCGAGAAGATTAAATACTTCAAACAATAGTAAAATATGCTTTAAGGTAATTAAACAGGCTTGATTTTCCCATGAAGTCACCAGCCAAACATACATTAAGCCCTGCTATAATAATTACCCATACTTTCACGAGGATAATATACACACACGGAAACATATCTCGTATGTTAACTCATGTTTGGGAATAAGCGAAAGTGTCAAAAGATTCTTCACAATGCACTTGGTTGTGATCAATTAATATTTAGGCTGTATTCCAGTCACAACAAACTCATGTAGAATGGATTGCACACTTGAGTACGACTCACACAGACACACACACCAAGATGTTGAGTCAGTGTTAAGGTAAAACAGATGGAAAGGAGATACTATGCATACACACACAAAAGCTGGTCTGTGACTGTGCATACCTCTGAAGCATTAACATACTGGCAGCAGGCGTTTACACAGCGCCTGCTAATTCACGACCAGATTGTAGATTGTTTTAGGAGTCAGGGAGGTACAAGCTCATCAAATTTTAAATTATACACTTTAATCTATAATTTACATATAGTGCGTTCATCAACAACTAACAAACGCCGATGTGAATGAATTTGAATGGACAAAAACAACAATGGAGTAATTTATTAAAACATCTTTTGAAATAAAACACCTTGATTACATTATGACATAAAGTTATTTTCTCTCAGGCTAATATATAGGACCATGCATTTTTTTAACTGGGTGTCTTCCAGCATAAGGCACATGTTTATGAGAGAGATCATCCTGCAAAGGCTAAGTTACCTAGAGGAAAAGCAATTTGTCTTGCCAATGTAAGACTCACTGCCGACTGGCAGAAGTTCTCTATGAAATTCAGTTGAGTGCCTGGCTGAAATGTCTGCCAACAGAGACATTTTTACAGTAACTTGTCTGTTCGTCTGGCTGCTGCAGTGGCTGGCAGTGGCATTGTGTTTCACAGCATAAGAAAGCTCTTACTGGCAGCAAGAGAGGACTGGTATGAAAATATTGCTGGCAGTCAGGAGTAGCTGTGAAAACCCAAGTCTTTACCTTCTAAACTTTGCGTTTCTCAAAATATGCTCCTTTTTTTGTGACTGAAGTAAGGGAGACCAAGGCCAATTATAACATTTCTTAAATTGTCCTTAATTAATCACACACTGCTACCTGGCATCCTTTGTAAGAACAAATTAAATGCACCACATGTAACTGTCTCATTAATAGATTTATAATGAGAAAGATTAGATCCAAATAAGAATTTAAGACACAAAGTTTTTTGAGATCATGTGTGGGAGGCTGGGGGCGATTGTAAAACTTAATTATGTATATTGCTGTATCTAAAAAAAAACAGAGCACTTTAAATTAAAGCTATCATTGCTTTCATACTTGTTAATAAATCTGAATAGCCTTCACCTTTATATTATACTAATTATTGTATCTGTCAATAATAATGTCTAAAAGAAAAAGTCTAAGTGAGCACATTAAGTGAATTATCATAAACAAGATCCCCACTATTCCTCAAGTTATTTTAATCAGCTAATCAAAGCTTTAAATAGATACTTTAATGAAATAATGTGAAAAATATTCAGTTTAACAACATATTTTACTAGTTGTTTCACAACTGCCCCTCACAGCCAAGATAACATCTTAAATAAAGGACCAATGCTTTTTGTGTCCCTGTTTCTGTGGTACTTAACAAATAATAATAAAAAATAATCAATCAATCAATCAATAATCAATAAACACTGCCGGAGAAGAAAGGCCAAAGCATTGCCATTCTGAAACCAAGAAGCCATTACTACAACCACGTGTGGACATTTGCACTGCAAATACCATTTTACTTAGCCTGACTTCGTCATACTCATTTTCCTATGGGAAGATGAGTCTGAAACCCTCCATCTGGATTCGATTATGAGGCGTGTGTTAACCAAACCAGGAAAAACAACAACTCCGCACTCAATTGGATAGTCGGTAAACCTACAACCAATCAGAGCAACGCAGTAAGTCAGCTACTTTGCATACAGTTGTCGAATACAGAAACGTAGCCTAACTTTACTTATTTTCAGAAGTTAAATAACGAGTGTTGCTTCTTTCACTTACTCCTTCATAAGTGCGACCAAAGGAGAAACCACAACGACCACAGGCTTTTCATTACGTCCCATCGTCTTCAGCAACCGTCAGAGTCAGCTGATAAGTTACACAATTCCAGAATCATGTGGGACGGCAAAAATATCTTTCCGATCGACAAATGCCTTGATTTTTGGACATACTGTAATCTTGCAATAAGTTTTTTTTGAGAAGACCAAGGAATAAAGCATTGCAATAATCCAGACGTGATGTGATTAATGCATGAATTAAGAGTTCAGCATCAGCTAAAGTGAGAGATGGTCTTAGATGAGCAATATTTCGAAGATGAAAGAAAGAGTTTTTAACAATGGAAGAAATATGAGAGCCAAAAGATAGAGTTGAGTCAAATAAGACACTAGAGGTTCAGAGTCAGTGATGAAAGCTTAATATGGAAACCATCAATATAGAAGGACTGGTCCATCCTTTTGACTGAGGCTGGAGAGCCAATCACTAATATCTCAGTTGTATTATCATTTAATTTGAGGAAGTTAAGGGACATCCAATGCTTGATGTTCCTGCATTGAGTGAGTCAGCCAGGGATGGCCTATCAGAGCTGGTGATGAAATAAATTTGGATGTCATCTGCATGGCAATGGAATTTCAAAGTCCATGCCTGCGTATGATGTTACCAAGTGGGTGTATATAGATGATGAACAACAGTGGACCAAGAACTGAACCTTGAGGAACACCCTGTGTAAGTAAATTGGAGGCAGAATTATGACCTTGTATGGTAATATAATACTTTCTTTCGCTGGCTTATTTGATATAGGAAATAAGCCAGTAAAAGGCGGAACCAGTGACACCAAATATCAGAAAGCCGAGAAATAAGTAATTCAAGGCAGACTGTGTCAAAAGCCGCGCTTAAACCAAGGAGCATCAAGATGTTTATTAAACCCTGAATCCATGGACGAGAGAATGTCGTTAACCGCATGCATAAGAGCAGTTTCAGTGCTGTGAGATGGGTGAAAACCTGACTGAAAAGGTTCAAAAAGACTATTCATTTCCAAAAACGATCGTAATTGTGAAGCAACAACCGACGGCAGTGCAGATCAATGAGGAACAGTCCTGGACTTACGCTGTCTTTTCTTTTATTAGACATGACAGCAGTCGTATGCTGAGACTTTACTTAAAATTTCTTAGTAATCTATACTGTTTGCATGCTATGCTTTCGTTACACAGAAAAACCTTGTAAACATTACTTGACTGGTTTGAGTACCATTTTATACACACACACACTTAAATTAATTAATTATATATATATATATATATATATATATATATATATATATATATATATATATATATATATATACAGCTATGGAAAAAATTAAGAGACCACTGCCAAATCAGCAGTTGCTCTGGATTTATTATATATAATATAAATAATAAATCCAGAGCAACTGCTGATTTGGCAGTGGTCTCTTAATTTTTTCCATAGCTGTATATATAACATAAATATGTTTCATGTATAATAGTGATCTTTTAATTTTTTTATTGCTAACACTTATGGCATAAATCTTTAATTGGGTTGATATAATCCCTCTATATTTTTGACAATATCTTGCAATTTTGCTTGAGTCACACACAGACTTCAACATTCAGCAAGCAAACCACAACAGTGGTAACATTTAAAAGAATAAATCATTTTAATTAATTAGACATTACAAATTTATTTGCTGTCTCTTTTCAGTATAACCCCAATAATGATAGCAAATAAAATTGTAATGGTAAAATAAAGCCAAAAATAGTAAAATAAAGCAATTAATGTATTCATGCCGCAAGGCACTCTGGGAGTACACTTCCTCGGATAACAGATACTGGAAAGTAAAAGATCAAGTATAGTATACAAATTATTTTAAGTTACTGGAACTCTCTTGTAAGTGTACACTACTAGACATGCACTTGTTAGTACTACATATTATTCCTATTTCACTTTACTCAGTTTTTTTGAGTGCAATCGGTTTGCATGCTTTTCTTCAAGTAAGGTGTACTAATTGGATTTTACAGTGCATTTAAGACCATTTACAGACTCTTTAAGAAAATGAGAAATGCAATGTACTGTATATGAGAACATGAAAGCATGATTTTGACATGCATGCAAACTTAGGTGATCTACAAAATAAAATTCAGAACCTTTAAAATAGCATAATATGGACACTTTAACTCAAATGGTCACGCTTTATTCAGAAACGTCCTTAACAAAGATTAGCTGACTCCATATCATCCAAACAACCAGAGGATAAAAACATAAAAAATTTAGTTCAGATTCCATCTCTACTCAGACAAAGAGTGCAAGCTAGCCAGGAAGACTTTAATGTCTTTGTTCACCCCCCTAATGTGGACATCACAGATCCAATCGAGCCTCCTCTTACGGTAGCACAGGTGTTTTATCTCTGCACAAAGCCAGGATAAAGAGACGCTAAAAGGTGAGCAACTCATCAGATATTTGGGGCTGATAGCGTTGAAGGAGTGCAGCAAAAGAGCCATCATTCCCCTGATCCTCTTTAAACAACACCCCCCAGACCATAAGAAGTCCTTTAAGCCCTCCATCCAGTTCAGACCTGGGCAGTGAAGATTGGGCCATAAAAAAGCCACTTAGCCCCTGCAATGGGCAATCTTTGGGGATAAAAGGTAACCTCTCTGACTCCCATCATGCAGACTACTGCTCAGAGCCAGTAAATTCTGCACCACCAATACAACACGGCCAATTCAATTATGGGTGCGACACGTTCAAATAAAGTATTAAGGTGTCGAGTTGAATGAGGATGTTTTGTTTTATAGGGTGATTAGTCGTTGTCCTTTATGTCTGAGGAGGTCCCTGTTTCCCGCTAATCTATGTTGGCTGAGTTAGGTCTCCACAATCCCAACATAAGGTCATTGCAGTGGCTTTTAGATCTCAGGATGGATCAGGACAGAGGCTTTTGGCCATCAAACGGAAATCTGTTGCATTTGTTTCTTACTCGGAATGTCACATCCAAGCCCAAACTATGTGACTGTAAATGAAAAGGACATGAGTTATAAAGGCTGTAAATTAATCATTGAAGGCTCATGAAACACTAAACTACATTTCTGAGGTTTTAACAGAGGTTGCTGTGTTGCAACCAGAAGACAATGTAGAATCCCTTAAAGGAGTAGAGTAAAAAAAAAATGCTGATAACTTACTCACCCCATATCAGCGAAGATGTCCATCTCATTCTTTCTTCAGTCGAAAAGAAATGAAGGTTTTTGATGAAATCATTCCAGCATTTTTCTCCATATAATGCACTTCAGTGGGAACCAAACGGTTCAAGGTCCAAAAGACACTTTCAGTGCAAACTGCAAACTTTTCAAAGGGCTTTAAACGATTCCAGACGATGAACAAGGGTCTTATCAAGCAAAACGATCAGTCATTTAATTAATAAATAACAAAGTTTAAGTTTTATAAGCTCAAATGATCGCCTTGCTCTGTTCTGTGACGCACGAGTCATTTTCTGAGTCATTTGGTTTATTTAACGAACGTAACAAACGAATTGACTCGGAAAAAGATTCGTTCATTTTGATGAACGAGTTCAAACAGGAGAGTCACGAACGTGCATCGCAGTACAGAGCAAGGCGATCATTTGAGCTTATAAAACTTAAACTTTTAAATGGGAAATCGTTTCGCTTGATAAGACCCTTTTTCATCGTCTGGAATCGTTTAAAGCCCTTTGAACAGTTTGCACTGAAAATGTCTATTGGACTTTGAACCAGTTTGGTTAAAGTGCTTTATATGGAGAAAAATGCTGGAATGTTTTCATCAAAAACCTTTATTTCTTTTCGATTGAAGAAAGACAGACATGGACATCTTGGATGACAGGGGGGTGAGTAAATTATCAGCAAAACGTTATTTATTTATTTTATTTTATTTATTTATTTTTTTGAAAAGTGAACTACTTCTTTAATTTTAAATTGTCTTATTTTTATCAATTTATCCTTTTTTGCACCATTTTAATCTTCAACCTCCACAGAACAATGGTCTCAAATGTTACAAAAATGCAAAATTGTGTTCATACACACATACATATAAATATAAGTATAACATATAAGTATATCATATACAGTATTTGATGCAGAGTGCTAATGCAAATGGCTGCAAATTTATTTCTGCATTAAATTATAGCTATCACAGGATAGGTGTGTATTTGTGTAATGTGCAATGAGCTGTATGATATATTTGTTTATTTTAAATATTTATGGAAATAAAAATGACTGGATCAGAAGCCACTGATGTTTTCCATGTAAGCAGCATTTTTTTAAAACTGCTGTGAGAACGAACCAGTGTTAAAATAGAGGTTCTCAAGACTCTTTAAATTGTATGCAATTGACAAATTGCTGCTAGAATGATAGCAATCAAAAAAGAGAGAAAAAATAATAATCACCCTGTGAAAAGCTACACAGGTTGCTAAAATGAAAACTACAATGTACGTTCTGCATTATGTTCTATTCATTCTGATGACAGGACCACCTTGAAAAAATAAATAAAAATAAATAAATAAAAATCTTAAATATTTCATTGTAGTATGGATGATTTACAAGTGACAGATTATTTTTAGAGGGTCCTTAAAAACATTAAATGTACTTTGATTTTCCTTGTCTGCTGCCTTTCACATCACATCTCAGGATGGTCATCAGTGAAGGTGCCTTCAGCCTGTTACCATCGTCCCCATGTCATTTTATTGCGGCTTCGGAGTGATTAGTAACATGGCATTTACGGTTTAGGTGCTTCACTTAAAAAAAACCCAAAAAACCTGGGGGCAGAACTGAGCAAAGACGTTACCACGCAGGTCACATACTACCAGCGGGGTCCTGCACCAACTGAGCACTGCGATTCAGATGAACGGGAATGCGAACGGATTGCTTTCTCCACGTATTTCTGACCTCTTGATTAATATCTTAAACTATTATTGCTACTGCTAATTAGATGTCAAAACTCCCTCAGGAGGTCTGGAGAAAACTGCAATTGATAATCACTGAACACCACTAGTGGCTCTAGGGGCTGGTAACAGCTTGCAGTCCATTCAAGCTTATCTCATTGAATAAGAATAAACAAAAAAACTCATAGGAATAATTAAAGAAGCACCGAAGGAAGACTTTTATCTCAGATTGTGCAAAATTAGAACAGTTTATCAACCTGGACTAGTATAATTAACCACATCCATAACACTATAGTGAGCTTCTCTCCTGTTAACATGATTACAGCTGGCAACCATGATACATTGGTAACTCAGATCTTGCTTTCTATGATCACATTTAAAAAAAAGAGAAAAGAAAACAAAAGGTGATAAAGGGGACCTATTATGCAAATTTCCCTTTCACATTGTGCTTGAACACTGATGTGTGTGGCCTACAAACAGCCTATAATGGTAAAAATTCACTCACTACTTTTTAATATAATCCGATAAATCAGAAGCAGTGTCTGGAAATATGTTCAGATTTAAGAAACAGAAAGCTTCTCATATTTTAAATGGACAGTGTTTCTATGTAGACTACTTGGCTTAATCAGAAACTGATAGCTGATAGAGACCTGACTTGTCATGACACCGGAGTCTCCAAAGCAAGTGCTAACTGTAAAGGCTCCGCCCTCTTTTGGAAAGGGGTGGGGAGCAGCAGCTCATTTGCATTTAAAGGCACATGCACGAAAATAGCATATTTTTGGTCACAAATATAGGGGAAACTTGACTTGCTAATAGATGATATGTGGGGTATTTTGAGCTGAAACAAAAACAGATCTTCAAAATATCTGCTTGGTTGGGAACTGCATGAGGTTGAGAAATTTCTTCAAAAGGTTATACTGCAAACACAGATTATACTGTTAAAACACTGTGAATAACATTTTCCAAATTACATTTCAATACCTATGTGTAGGAAGAAACTGCAGAAGACTACTGGAATGCTTAAGCATTAATCATGAAACCTTCCTTAGACACATTTTTATCCCACTAATACCCCTTTTCCACCAAGGCAGAACTGGTGCTGGTTCGGAGCCAGAGCCTAGTTTCAAAATCGGTTCTTTGTTTTTCCACCACCAAAGCACCAGCTCCAAACCAGTAAAAGTGGTTCTTAAGTAGCACCAAATCATTGCTGGTCTAGAAGTAAGAACCGATTACGTCAGTGGCTGGGGGCGGGGTTACCGTGACCAACAAGATGAATAGAAACTTGTGACCGCCATTTTTTAAATAGCAGCTAATCATGCTAATAGCAGCTCGATTGTAATCTCCGTTAATGCAAGTTACGGCGAGCTGCACGGATGTAGGAATTCGCCGTGTTTGGATGCCGAATTTAGGTTTGCAAAACTATGAGCATAAATAGTAACGCAACAACCGGCAATGTTGATGGAGGGCTTGTTCGAGATGCATCGGAGCAGCGTGGACTGATCGGAGCTGCGGAGTGTTTGGACAGTTTAAGACTCCTGCTTTTGGATCGAATCTTTTTCTAATGTTTTTTCAAATCGCTCTTGCAGTTCAAGAATTCACTGTGTTGAACCATCTCGTACAAGCCTTGTGTGTGCCGCGTTAGCGTTGCTGGGCAACAAGAGATGTATACAGTGACGTAATATCTGGCTCTGTGATGGCTCTCTAACCTGTGGAAAGGCAAACCGGTTCTTTGAAAGCTCGTCAGTTGAACCAACTTCGAACCAGCACTAGCTCTAGCTCTGAACCAGCACCTGGTTCTTGTTGGTGGAAAAGGGGTATAAATAGTATCATCATATACCTTAATTCATAATGGGTTTATTTAATGACATTCCACTCTATATTTTAATAAAGACACATTTAGGCACATTTACAGCTCCAGAGAACTGAACAAAGAATCTGTGTTAAAACAAAAGCTCCACTAACATTTTCTGCTCTGCTTGCTAAAGCACGTTTGATAACATTTTCTCTTTAAGTTTCCTGGTTAAGCACTCCAGCCAAGCTCTTTAGTCTTGCATTGTGAGTTAGCCTATAAATTAGCAGCATGTGGTGGCACACTTGATTAGTTCTAAGCTAATCAAGAGAGAACCTCTGCGTTGAAGTCCTAAAATAAAATGGGAAAATTAAAATGGAGTTTTCTTTGCCCACTTGGGCCAGAGTCAAAGAAGCATTTACGGGCCATTATCAGTGTTTCACCTGAGTGGGAGGCTTTCTGAGTGGCACTTATTCAACTAAAACAACCTTTCAATTACTGAATTAAAGGGGCTATAAAACAGCTATGACCATTTCCTCTGTGATCAATGGTGAAAGTTTGTGTGTTTTTAAAATCAGGACACATGCACAGGATTTCAATGCTTTGGAAGTAACAGATGAGGAGAACATTTGGACAAACGATCTTACTGAAATGCCACTAAAATCACTTTGGCTTGATTAAAATGAAATTCAAAACTGGGTCACTCTTTTTGGATGTTTTGTTATTTAATATAATAAAATTCAAACATTATCTGACAGTGACTTAAGTGCCTAAATCGTATTTGGAGCCACTGTATCAGTATTCGACAGCTAGTCAGTTTATGGACAGACCAGAAACTTTTAATCAAATTTGCTTCCCTGTAGGAAAGATGATGTGATACAAAAGGGAATATCATGATTCTACTCATGCTTGTTCATGTTAAATCACAAGTTCAATTAACAATTCACGCCATCAACCCTTTAGAGGTACATTTATTAGACTCATAAGGCATCAACACAACCATTTTAAGAATATTTGCAACATCTGCAACATCTGCAGCCGTGATAGTCATCCCATTGCTCTTAAGTGTAAAAAAAAAATCTCACTTTTCATTGTGCATCAAAATCTTAACTGATACTTGGCAGTTAAAAGAACAGCTTTTAGTATCACTCCAATATGCAATGTTCTAGGAGGATGCCCCATCAAGCAAGCCCTAAAACCAAAGTCTTCAATCTGACTAATTGTAGACAAATTATAATTTGTTTCAGAAGTTTGGAGATTTTAAAGATTGAAAGATTTTTACATTTTTTATAATGTTCGTATTATTTTTATAATTTTTTAAATAGTATTTTAATTGTATTATTGTTTCATAATGAACTCTCATATGCTCACCAAGACTGCACTGCAAATTTATTAAAGTCCCTGTAAAGGCAATTCTTCACAAAAAAAAAAATTCTAAACACATTATAAATGTTACAAATGTATTGCTAAAACATATTACAAAGACTGAGAACTGTGAACTGTGAAGTACTGAAATGCAGAGTTAGACCGTTAAACAGTTTTTCACCATTGCTATTTTACGGATTTTTTGGGCGGGACTGAAACAGGCGCTTGATGACAGCACTGGAGCCCTGAGCTTGTGGACACACCCCTACTTGATGATGCACTGGGGCCACTGAGGCTTATCTCTCCGCTAACAATAGTGCACATTCACATCAGTTCGCTGCTCAATCGCGAGTTACTGTCAGTACTATTAGTTACAGCCTACAGTTTTCTAGCCAGTTATGCCTTCAACACGGAAATGCATAGGCTACTACCTGGATGTGATCGTGTACAAAACTAACACAGTCTCATCCCAAGAAGTCATATAACTGACGCTTTGGGACGTCTTTTGACCATACGTCAACATACGCCTTTTTAGGGTACCTTAAACGTCGGTTACATAACGATCCCGGGCCGTCATACAACTGACGCTTTACCTTTAACGTCGGTTAGGTGACGGGGTAGGTTTAGGTCTGGGGTATAGGGTTAGAATCCGATAATGTCATCTAACCGACGTTTAAGGGTACCCTAGAAAGGCGGATGTTGACGTATGGTCAAAGACGTCCCAAGACGTCAGTTATATGATGTCTTGGGATGAGACTGCGCTGACAAAACAGATTGGCGTCTTTATTTAAATTTCCTAAAAACGATCACATCAAGAAGAGGTGGATTAATTTTGTGTAGGGCCAACCTTGATGAAGAGCTGAGGATCACCAACACCCACCTCTGTAGTGATCATTTTACATGGATAGGTTAAGAAACGTTCGTCGGAGACAACTGGGATTCACTGATAATCCGTTACTGGTGAATGGGGCCGAAACGACTATCTCCTGCCTCAGCGTTCATCCTCCCGTCACGCAAGTATCACCTAATATCACCGTTAACAGACGACAGCTTTCCCGCTAGTGGGCGTGGTTTCAGCGTAGCCAGCGGACACGCCCCAGCATTTGAGAGCAGAGATTACTGCTAATTTTTTTAACGATTTTGGAGCCTGATCTCATGAAAGTTCATATCTATACGCCAAAAATAGTTTTTGCGTGTCTATGGTACGCGTCTTGATACATATGATATGATACACACTTTTTGGCGTATAATACGCACAAACTCTTACTTAATTAAACTTAATAAAATACTTTCTTTTGACTTTACATGGACTTTAATTTTCTTTTCAACTGAAGACAGAATGACATGGATATCTTGGATGAGATGGGGTGAGTAAATTATCATCAAAAGTTCTTTTTTTTAAGTGAACTCTTATAAAGGGATTCTACATTGTCTTCTGTTAAAACCTGTTAAAAACTACTCATTTAATAGTTAACACTGAAAAAAGAAAGACATCAAAGAAGAATCTAAACTAAATTCTCAAAGTGATTCATTAAAAATATTTTAAACCTAAACACTAGGGATATGCAACATCCATACTCCTTAAGGCTCAAACAAACCTGCTCTGAACAGCTGCAGTATGTGAAGCAACACACTGATTCTTTCAGCTACAAACGTATGGTCACATGGCAGAGAGCAGAACCATGCCGGTAAAACAGCTAATTACAGTAATGAGCTCTTTTCCTCCTGAACGCCACGAAAGAGCAACAATTTAAACTCTGACGCATCTCTAATTACATAGCTGTAATGCAGATTCCTGTGCTCTCCAATGACCTTGAACAAGCATTATGCACTAAATATGGATAACTCTCTCATTAGCATTTTAAATAAAGCACATTCATTTAAATATTCGTTTGAGCAATGTCAATCTCTCATGGATGCTTCAGCAACTCAAATTTGTTCACTTCTCATTGGCTGAGTGGTGAAAGAAACACTTTTTTGAAAGTCTTGCTTTGTACCTGGACCATATTATTTGATTTATTATATTGAATTAATCTGTATTACTGCTCATGCTCCTCTGATCCAGTCTCTTGTGCCGGGATTAAAGGGAGGATGATAAGTGTCCCGGGTAAGCTCAGCTAGATCTTCAACGGCATCCTAGGAGCCCAGATAAGTTCCAGACAGATTGGATTCCATATCTAAAGCTTTGTGATCAAATATGAGTCCTGTCAGTATTCGGTTTTTGTTTGCTTACTTCACAAACTGCCGGTGAGGTTCAGAGGAAGTTCATCCCCATCGGTGAAGCAACCAAACTTCACACAACACTTGACCTGTCAGACCTTGCCTCTCTAAATAACTTGGATGGGATCCCATAAAGGAGATATTGTTTAGCAAAAATATCTTAAAAGCCCTCACACCGGTCATGTAACATCAACACAGCAGAATGGGAAACTGCAGGGGGAAACCATCACAAAAAGGGCAAACAGTCAACGTTGAGATTTCACGAATCTTAAAAACCTCAAGAAGAATATATGGCGTGAAAGTGATTGGCAGGAACCGAGCGGTATACTTTGGGATTTGTAGTGGTGGCATAAACAAATCATGTATTTGGGTTAGTTCGGGGATAGTTCGCCCAACAAATTACAATTCTGAGAAATCATTTTCTCACCCTCATGTCATTCCAAATCTCCAAACATTCAACAAAATATAACATAATCTTTTTTTTGTGTGTTCCATTCAAAAGGTCATAAAGGTTTGGATTGACTTAAGGGTTAGTAAATGATGTCGAATTTTCATTTTTGGGCGAAAAGTCGAAGTACCCCTTTTAATCGGCTTAATTTAGCTAAGATACAGATACGTGATTTTTGTTCCAGCCACAGTTTCACTCAAGCCCTTGAACTATTGCGCCTGGTCATGAAAGTGCCATTTCACATGGCTGTCAAGTTCACTGACACCTTCTCGACGGCACAAGCGCTGATGATTTACAGCCTTGTCTCTTTTACCTATAATTCGTCCTGGCCTCTTATCCTCTTCTGCTGGCGATTATGATGAAGGGCTTCAATGGGAATTGTCTATTTGGTCTTTCATCAGGGTCAGCCTGACCATCCGTCACACCCACAATTCTCCACACATAGAGGGTCTGGCAGCGGTCGAGTTCAGCGCAGAATGGCTGAAGGGCTGTAAATTTGCTGCAGATGGGAATAGGGGGCTTGAACAGAGTTCATATGCCCATAATGCTCCTCAAAGACTCAAGAGAGCATGGACAATTCTATTAGTCAACAATACTTATTCAGCTCTATAGCTTTCACGCCAGTGCTAGAAAATAATAACTAAAAGTACTTTACCCTTCTGTTGTTTCAAACCTGTTTTTTTTTCTTCTGTTGAAAACAAAATAAGATATTTTGAAGGATATTGTAAATCCAGACAATTGACGGTAGCCATTGACTTCAAGGGGGAAAAAATACTATGGAAGTCAATGGCTACCGTTAACTGTCTGGTTACCAAAATTCTTCAAAATATCTTATTTTATGTTTAAAGAAGAAAGAGAGCCATACAGGTTTGAAATGATATAAGGGTGAAAGCAAAAAAAAAAAAATATATATATATATATATATATATAAATAATTTGAAATATTAGTGACAGTAAAGACTGAAAAAAATATAAATGTACTCATTGATCACATAAATATTTCACTGATTCATTTTAACAAGTGAAAATTTTTGTTTTCTTTTCTGAAGTGAAATATTTAGTCAGTTATTTGCAGCTATTCATTGTTTTTAAATCAATTATATAAGTTAGTGTTTTAATTATTATGAAACTAATTTAAATGCATTGCTTTCACTCTAATATGGCTTTAACTAAACAGTGTCATTATTGATCAGATAATGATTAAACCCCTAAATAATATCAGATAGAAGCTTTTTGGTAACATCTTGTAGCAAAGCTAACTACTTTAAAAAACGTATAAAACCGTAAGCCTATAGTTAATTCATGGCACAATGTTTTTTAGTTTCCACGTCTGCACTGTTTGATTGGTTAATAATGCAAAAATCCGAATGCTTCTCAATAAATCTCGCAGCAATGTTATTATTTCAGTGGCAAATTTTAATGCTTTCTTTAATGGATCTCTTAGCGCTGTGTAGTAGGCCTAAGTTGCTTGATCTGACCAAGATTGGTCCGTGCATTGGTCCAAACTGATAAACGGTCCATGAAGCACAAAATAATGTGTAGCGCAGTTTCATTCCACTTTCATTACGTTTGCCATTTGATGTTGTGGCGCATTAATTAAAATATTTGAGTGCTATATCGAACATTTTTTATATTGTTACCAACAATGGTGTAGCCTACCGTTGATAAATACAATACCGTTTTATCGCCTAGCCCTAATGTGATATTTTTTGCAGGCATGTGTGGGAGGTAAGGGCAGCCTATGTTGTCAATGGTCGCAAGTATTTTCTGTAATCCACATCTGTATTCTTCCAAATGCTAAAGTCTAACACAAAGCCAGCACTAGAAACACATCACTTCAGAGGCCAACATACAGCATGCACAAAGGTGTCTGCAATCCTCCTGAGGCATTTTTTCCCCATTTTCCGACACCATGTAATAGAGAGCAAAGGAGGGAAAAAAAACAACAACACTATAGTTACTATGTTAGCTTTCACATTTTTCAAGTATAACGCATTTAAATTCCCCACAGGGCATGTGGGGTTTATTATTTCTATTTCTCTCAGCCTGGATTCCACTCTTCAGCTCGCCCATATACAAACCAGTGAATTCAAACAAATCATTATATTAGCCACTGATACAAAGACTAAGAAATGGTGAACAGACGGTCAGACAGGCTAAAACGTGCTATTAAAAATAACATGTTTCTTAAAGGAATTCCACTTCAATAGTATTTTAAAGGTAAAAGATATTCAGAAAAATAAATAATAATAATAAAGCACAGTATGATTATGCTGGCTTTGTTTGTTTCAGAAGATTTCAGGAGTTTAAACCCAAAAAGAACAGCATTCAATTGCAACTGTTAATAACTTGACACAAAATAAATCAAAATAGAACATAATATGGAAAGATCAATTCTATTACAGAACAAGCACGGTGCTTTTTTATCTTTTCAAAAATTAATGAATGAAAGCCTCAGCTCCGTTTATATACTTTTTTGTGGAGGGGGGACGACTGGTGACATTTCAGTGAGGATGGATTAAATTAATCATAATTGACAGTAAAGGCATTTATAAGGATAAAACAAAATATTCTGACACTGGAGTAAAGACTGGAAGAAATTAAGCTTCGCCAAAAGGAATAGGTTGCTTATTAAAACATTTGGAAAAAAAAAAAAAAACACGAATATTTATATTAATTGTATGGAGTTTTTTATGGAAATAATATAAGAATAAATAAGAAAAAAAATTAAATCCAAATAGGGATATTCTATCCTATACCTGCACTTTTGCCTCCATCTCTAATGCACCACACTAGGTCCCCTTTAAAAAAAATATATGATATAGAAAATGTTTGAACTGTTTTTTGTCCTTCATGTACATCTTAAATCAATGGCATCAATTTCAGTGTCAATGTCACAACGCTCCCTTTGAACATGGCCTATCAGCCATGAGGTCCGTTCAGGAAGCCTCCATCAGTATACGAGTTAAACCTCAAGGGCAAAGCCATTATTAAAGTGTGCCGCCCTCAAAGCTGTGTGAGTCAACTGCCCCCTGGCCCACTGCCATCGGTTAAACTTAGAAGTATCTTTCAAACCCTACGGACATATGTAACACTCTTTTTCTTTGTCAGGTTACAAGCGATCAAGACAGGGTCATAATCCCATTGCTGCAACACAAAAGGAACATAAAGAGAGGAATGAAAAAATGAAACGGCAAAGACAGATGATTTTGGAGGCAGAGCCACAGAACAAAAGAGAGAAGGCACTTCAAATGCCAAGGAGGAAGTTACTCGAGACAAAGCAGACAGAGAGAAAAAAGTGGCATTTGACATTACTCATCACTCTACCAGTGATTGGGCATAATTATGGCTGGCAGACTGAGCTTCCACTGCAAAGGCTGTCACCCGCCAGACAAATGATGGCAGAAGTTAGAAAACAATGAAAGCCATTCACGGCCATTACCAGCCAAGAGATGGCTCCTCAATAGGCCCATGTACTGCTCTATCAAACGCAGCACTGGACTTCAGTCAAACACATCAGTCAGAGCAGGGAAAATAAGGCAATTGGAAGGAGAAATATATTCATTTGAAGCCTCACAATAAAGACTTTGCTGTTGTATTTTAATGAGGCCGATGTATTGAGATCGCTGGGCGAAGTAGTAAAATATTCTGGGATTGTCTGATTTTGTCTGAACACTTTGAGGTAGTGAGCTGAATACAGATAGATGTCTTTGCATCTTTGGCCACAATTATTCCTCAGACTATGCGAGCAATGAGAAGTGAAGAGGAGTTGTGTGATATGGCCAGGAATGAGAGGCAGTTTTGTGGAAGTTGGATTGGGCTGGGGAGAATGATTTTCGATAAATGTTGGTTGATTTTGTATTTGTTTCATCCTAAGGGTCCCTTGACATTTTAGATGCTTTATATGGGTCATAGTGGTCCCAGAATACTGTATCTTAAGGCTCCAACAGGACGTTTCTGAATGATTGGTTAACATAATGTCACTTTGATCTTTGTGTACTGGCAGTGTAAAATAACTTAGTGAAATGTACAAACGCTATGTGTTTACTTATGTATAAGTACTCAGTTTGTAATAACACAACCATAACGTGTTGTTCATTAAACGTGCACTCTTAGAAGAAAGGTCTTTCTAGAACCTTAAAAGGTTCTAAAGCGCTGACGTATTTGGAACCCTAAATTGCAATGCATGAATGATCACAAAATTCAAGATATGGGGGTTAAAAAATGTAATTAATCAATATCACACGAAGAGTGCCATTTCAGTTTTTATCCTTCAAAAATCAGCATGATTAAAATGGGATATTAAGTTACTACAACAGTTTAATAAACAATAATTTTATTAACAACTGCAAAATGTTGCAGAATAATGTAATATATGAATGAATAATAGCCTATAAAGAACATTTTTGCCAAAAGGGTTCTTTTTTTGTCATTTTCATAATTTTTTTTGCATAAAAGGTCCTTTGTAGTTGAGTAAAGAACCCTATGCTACATATATAGAACCTTTTTATCTAAAAGTGTGGGATTATGAATTATATTAAAGGGGTGATGAACTGAGAAATCAAATTTTCCTTGAGCTTTTGACATCTAAGAGGTCATCATTTTATACGAATATCCTGTAAGTTTCAGAACTGAAAACGACCTTGTTAGTCCAATAAAAGCTTTTATTGACACCAGCCTCAACAAACGTCTCGTTTTTGAAAGTGTGGAAGTATGACGTCAAAGATGCTAAAACCCCACCCGCTGATCAACGCCTACTTCAACACGGCCGGTTTAGCCCCACCCACCGATCTGCGCATTCACGCATAGGTAAACAAAAGCATACCTCGTGATGACCAACCGAAGCGAGTTACCAGCAATAAACATTCCGTTGACAAAATGTTGTGCCGTGCCTGGCTGTGGAAGAAGACAGGCTTCCTCTGGATTCCAATATTAGGAATGCCTGGTAAAATTTGTTTTTAATGACGTTCCAGCAGATGAGTGTAAAGCATTATCCGTATGTTCGCTTCATTTCACTGAGGATTGTTTTGTGAACAAGACACAGTTCCAGGCTGGATTTGCAGACCAATTAAGATTGACTTCCTAGTCTTCAATGCGATACGCCCATAAAATCCGAGCATTTTTCAAGTAGGCTGAAAACTAGGAAAGAAAATAGCCCATAACTTATTCATTTTTATGCTTTTGAATGTAAAAACCAAGCGAACGTCATAAGTTGACCTCAGACAACAAAATAAAAACATCTAAAAAGCCAGTTCATGACCCCTTTAAGAACGTTGTATTGTTACATAGAAAACATGCCGTAATGTACCCTGAGTGTAAACCTTAGCCGCATTCATCGCTGAAGCAATTTGCAAAGATTAATATAAAGTAGGGATGCACCAATATGAACATTTTGGCTCAAATTCAGTAATCCGATAATTCTTTACATTTGAAAGCTCGATAATCCATATATTGGCCAATAAATCAAAATTATTTTTTTATATATATACTTTGATAGCCTGTATACATAAACAAAAGGCTCACAATTTAAAGCCTTGTCTCAAACACTTTTAACATAAATCAAACATATACTACAGTATAACCAAGCTTGAACCAGTGTAAGATTCCTTAACTTTTAAAATTAACTTTACACTGGGCAACTTTCTTTATTAAAAAAATGGTAATACTTTATAATAAGGTTTAATTTTTGTAGCATTATTAAGCATGAACCAACAATTTTATAAGACATTTTTAAGAAAATTGTATCTAACATTAGTCAGTGCACTGTGAACTAATATGAACACACATATTTTATTAACTAACAATTAAGGCTATTGCTCTCTGTTACTTAATGCATTAAATGAGACCTTATTAAGTGTTATCAAAAAATCTATTGCCTAACAAAAATAAAATAGCCCCCCTAAATATTGCAAACAAGTCATTAGATAGGCTAACATTGGGCTGCATATAAAAAAACAAAATGCATGTGCCATGGATCTATAAAACGGAATCGCCTCTGCACGGACAATAAGGAAATTATTTTAATCAAACCACATCGTTGATGAAAATAATACGAGAACAAAATAATGTTTGTAATTAATTATAACGCAATGTTTTTGAAAAAAATAAACAATTAAACAATTTTAATATTACATAGGCTAGCCTAATAGTATCTTTAATAGCATTACTGTTTCAAATGACATTGCTGTGTGATCTGCGCGAGCTGAAGCTGAAGAGAACGAACGTGGAACTGAATCGCTTTGCTAGAAGGTTAATCAACTTGACGGTTGCTGAAGAATGCAAACCCAAAGAATTTTCAAATTTATTACAATGGTGAATATAATTATATGACAGTGCAAATCATAGCTTTTAATGTTTTGCATTGTTTAATCTGCGTGCGCTGAAGCTGAAGAGAAGAAGCACCGGGGAACTGAAGAACTTTTCTAGGTTGTTTAAATCCACGAAACGCATGAGATATGTGAGATTAATCAGATATTTATATTACATTAGCTTTATATTACGACTTATCTGCACAAAAGGACGTGAATGCACAATCAAACTTGTGCTGGCCATAATGTGAAGCTAATCCATGTTCTGGACGCGCTATCCACAACATCGCGCTGAAACGGCAACTAAACCCAGAGAATTCACAACGATTGCGTGTTATAAAGTCAGAATTGCGAGATATAAAGTTGCAGATTATGAAGTCAGAATTCCGTGATATAAAGTCACAATTGCGTGTTGTAAAGTCAGAATTGCGAGATATAAAGTGAAATAAAGTTGAAATTGTGTAATATAAATTCAGAATTGCGAGATATGAAGTCGCAATTGCAAATTATAAAGTCAGAATTGTGTGATGTAAAGTCGCAATTGCAGATTATAGTCAGAATTGTGTGAAATAAAGTCGCAATTGCGTGTTATAAATTCAGAATTGCTAGATATGAAGTCGCAATAGCAAATTATTAAGTCAGAAATGCATAAAAAATAAAGTCGCAATTGCGTGTTATACAGTCAGAATTGGGAGAGATAAAGTCGCAATTGCAAATTATAAAGTCAGAATCGCATGGTATTAGGTCAAAATTGCAGATTATAAAGTCAGAATTGCATGATGTAAAGTCGCAATTGCAGATTATAAAGTCAGAATTGTGTGAAATAAAGTCGCAATTGTGTGTTATAAATTCAGAATGGCTAGATATGAAGTCGCAATAGCAAATTAAGTCAGAAATGCATGAAATAAAGTCACAATTGCATGTTATACAGTCAGAATTGCGAGAGATAAAGTCGAAATTGCATGTTGTAAAGTTAGAATTGAGACAGTATAAACAATTCTGAGTGGAGTCTTTTTCCTCAGAATTGGCCTGATAACTCGCAATTGCGAGTTTATATCACAATTCTGAGAAAATATGTCAGAACTATTTGTTATAAAGTCAGAATTGTGAGATAAAAAGTCTCAATTGCGACTTTTTTCTCATAATTGCGACCTTATTCATATCTCTGATTTTGCAGGGAAGTGTCTTGAAGGGGGCACGGTGGGCACGTCACTGTTTATGGTATATACACACTCAATTACAGTATTTATTTTTAAATATCGCACCATATGTTAGTCTGATTACTTTCATGTGTGACTGATCAAGCCAGTAACGTTAGATTAACATAACTTCAGCAGACTGTATAGAGATGAATTGTTAGTGTTATTCCAAGGCAGCGCACATGACTAAGTTACATAAATATAAAATAGTCACTATAATATTTTCCCCAAAAAACTGTGCCATGGTAAACATTACAATGTGAGAATATTAATACCATAGCTACATGCAACTCTGTGTAATTTATACTTAATGGGTTTCTGTTTATTTTTACACCTTAAGAGGACCTCCAAGGTTTATTTAAGATGAAACCATGCCAGATACAGATTTCATGCAGAGAATGTACGCTGACACGCACACACACACACAATGTTTGTCTAGAGAATAAAGCATGTTAAATGACTAATTAATGCCTAGTGAAGTTTTTATTTATTTATTAGAACAACACTGTGTGGTCCAATCCATGTAAAATACAAAAGGATTTGCATGCACATTTAATACCATTTATATTAGGGCACTGCGCATTGCAAAGATTTTTTAAATCATGCTTAATATCTTCTAAACAAGAATTTATTTCCAGCTGAATTTTCTGTTTTCCCATGGACCCCCCTGACTGGTTCCCAGTCCCCCTGTGCCCACCCATTTATAAAATCCTGGAATCGCCCTGCGACTTTGTTTCTCACAATTCTGACTTCATATTTCGCAATTGTGGAATAAAAAGGTTATAAGCACCAGGTTATAAGAATTGTGTTCCAATATTTTCACTAACGGAACACACTGAGTGCTCACATCTGGCTCTGTTGGCGAGGTCAGGATTCTCATTAGTGCTAAATGAAGTCCAACTAATCTGCTGCTCGTCCCTCTAATGGAAATCAAGCGGTCCCAACAAAATAGGAATTTCTTTAATCAATAGTTTGCTTTTTATTGAAAAGGGTCATTTCATAAATTAATCATTTTATTTGTTTCCTGATAATTCCCCACCAAAAACTTTCTAACCATTGGGCTTTTCAGCCTCTTTGCGCATTAAATGAGTAACAACAATTATTTGTGGGTTATATGAATGATGTCAGCTTCAAGACACGACCCCATTTTTAACAGCCTTTCTGCAAAGCCTGCACTACATTGAGGCAGGTTTACAAAACAATCAACACTGAAATATGCTGCGAAGGTGAAGGTGAAGTAAAAAAAACTGTGAAGGTCACACTGAAATGAACAGGGACTTGATAAGAATAGGCCTAACCAAAAAAGAAAAAATCCATACACCATTTGGAAGGTTACCAAATAATTAATTATACACAAACTATGGTGGTTATTATAACATGGTAGATATGTCACCACAGCTATTGGTCAAAACTGATTAGAATGACTGTTATCTAATCAGATCCATTATTGCAGTCAAAATAAAAAATATATACACATATATACATATACAAAATACAACTTAAAATACTTAATTATGTGAAAAAAAACTTGTGGTACAACTTAATTATGTGGTAAAAAAATCTAGATAATTGTGTACAATAAGTATATGAAGTTGCATTATTATCTCTTAAAATGTCAATCTTAATTGAACGTGTTCGTTCGTCTTTGGCTCAAAGCCACTTGCTGCAGACTTCATGGAAGCTTCACGTTTATTTATAGCCACCATGTCCTAGTCTGCTTGGACAACAGGTCTGTGGTGTCCTACCTGAACCGTTAGGGCAGGAGTCAGATTCAGGAACCTCTGCGATCTGGCAGAACTGCCAGCTGCCCGCTTTACGCCTTCCCACCTGTCTCACTGTTAAGACAGGTAATAAAGCGAATCAGGGAAACGTGTCACTCGGTGCTCCTCGTAGTCCCGCGTTGGGAGAATCAGACTTGGTTCCCGGAGCTTACGCAGCTGTCACAAACAGCCCCGTGGCCCATTCCGGTGAGAACAGATCTCCTCTCAGACTTGCAGCTCGATCTGGCATCCCCACCCAGAGCGCTGGTCGCTGCATGCATGGGTGATCAACAACTACCTGTTGCTCTGCCAGAAGGAGTTATAAGCACGATCGTGCACGCCAGAGCTCTTTCTAGAATTTTGACTAAATGGTCTGTGTTTTCTAAATGGTGCACCGACAAAAATCTGGACCCACAGAAATGTGGGGTTTCGTGGCTGCTAGTCTTTCTACAAGAGCTATTGGATAAGGGCAGGTCCCCATCCCCGGTCAAAGTATATGTGGCGGCCATCAAGGCGTTCTCTGAACCACTGCCAGTCAGTTATTAGAAAAAAAACAAGCTGGTCATCCGTTCCTAAGAGGAGCTAGAAAGATGAACCCTCCGCGCCCCCATTGGTTCCTATATGGGATCTTTCTGTAGTCCTTGAGGGCTTGAAAGCTTTCCCCTTTGAACCACTACAATCCCTGGATTTAAAGTATATTTCACTCAAAACCATTTTTGTCAGCTTTGTCAACAGTCAAACAAGTGTGAGATCTCCACGCGCAGTCTGTCAGCGTTGCTTTTCTTGAGTTTGGGCCAAATGACTCCAAAGTCATCCTCAAACCTAGACACGGTTATGTGCCTAAAGTGATTGGTACTCCCTTTAGAGTGCAGGTCATTTCCCTATTGGCTCTGTCAGCATATGATAGTGAATGTGACACCAATCTCCTCCGCCCAGTCAAAGCATTGAGATTCTACACTGCACGCTCTGCATCTTTCAGACACACAGAGCAGCTATTTGTTTTGTTTGGTGGGTGCACTAAAGGTCTTGCCACCAGGAAAAAGACACTGTCCAGATGGATAGTGGACGCTATAGGCTTTATGCCGAGCATCAAGTGACCAAACTTAGAAAACAGGTCTCATCGGCATCGGCTTGTCAGAGAAAGTGTTAACGGCCGTAAGAACTGACTGCGATATCTATGGATTTTTAAGGTAATCAGCTAACCTACCTAGTTCACTTTGTTATTGCCATTTTTTTCATTTAAATATCTAAACATTACTGTGAAGAAGAAAAAAAATATAAAACGTTTAAATATCAATCTGCACATGTGAGGGACATTGGTTATGCTAATCTTTGCTCACTCCTTTTAAGTTATCTTGAGTAAAACCGCAAAAAAAAATCATGAAGCACAAACAAAAGACCAGAACCGGAAGCGATGAGATCTGTTTTACAGAATGCGGAAGTAAGTTGTGCATAGAGCCTATTGCGGTTGCCTACGCGTCACATTGGGTGTCAGAGCTCACTCCACTAGAGGCATGGCCTCATCGTGGGTGTGGTCCAGTGGGATTTCCATTCATGACATATCTGTGGGTGGGGTGGGCTGGGCTTCCCCGTCCACCTTTGTCAGATTTTACAATCTGGAAGTTCCACCCTGCAGGCAAAACTTCTGGTGGTAAGTGTGAAACAACAGCTCTCTTGGTTGAGCTGCACTATTGGGTTGCTATTGCTCTGCTGTTCCCTCTAAGTGCTTATGTACATGTGCTGGCCCGCACTGCTGCTGGCCACCTACTATCCCCACTTATCAGGGCTCCCGGGTTCCCCCTGGGCACATGTAGAGGATGCTTGCGCGCAAAGGGTTCCCGTAGCATAAGCTAGTTTACGCAATATGAGAGAACCTCTTGAAAGAGATGTATTGGTTACTTAACGTAACCTCGGTTCTCTCTAGAAGAGGGAATGAGTATTGCGTAACCGGCCGTGCTCGTGCCATGAGCGACTTTCGCTTCAGTCGAAAGCACCAGGAAGCAGCCTCTGAACGTCACTTATATACACCAAACCACGCCCATTCTGGCGGGCTGTGATGCCATGAGGGTGCGGGCACCTCTCATTGGGCGTGACATCACACCAGGTTCACTGATAGGCTGCTGCAGTTGCCGCAGAGCAGCCTATGAGCTCACTCAGATAGCCCGCTCTAGGTCTGGCAGCTGCTGCACTGTGTTGACAATGGATACACAATTAAGGATAATATTTTGGCTTCAGTATCTCAGAAAAGATGAATCTTTCTGTAGCGTAAGCTAGCTTATGCAATACACATTCCCTCTTCTAGAGAACCAAGGTTACGTTCAGGTAACCGATACTTTTCACAGCACATACAATTATTTTGTTTTAAAATTGATATGAAAACATGTATTCAACAGATCTCAAAAGAACAACACAGCCATCCATAAAAAGCGGTTTTGGTAAGGGAAAAATTATTGGTTAACACAGGATAAGCAATGACATTTTTTGAATAGTGCACTTTGCTTTTAATGCTGGCTAAGTGCAACATTAACAATTCAGGCTATACCTTCCTCTGGAGTGACATCTAAGCATATGCTTCCTGACAACATTCAGAAACATTCATTCATGCTGGGAGCTATGATCATAGCCTTTCATCCTTCATTTTCACCAGTCCCTGAAAACAGCGGCATTTAATTCCTCTGCAGTGAAATAGGAACCTGGCTCCTATTAACTGAGTAAAAGAAGCATTATGGTTTTACTGCATGCTGCCTTAGAGATGGGGAAAAGAGGTTGGGTCTGTTGGGTTTAAAATACGAATTGGAGTGCTGGGTGGCATTTATTGCGCTTTAGAATTCTCAGATGGCAGTACAACTCATCTTTTGCTAGATGCAGTGTGGTTTGGAGGAGCAGGGCTTTAAATTAGCACAGGCTGGGTCTAAGAATCACTGAGCCCAGTAATTAAACAGAGCCGCTGCATCCCTCTGTCTTAATGAGAATGGCAGGATTGAAGATGCTTTGGAGGCCTTTACATCACAGCAATCTCAAACCCAATACTATACACATTATTGTGCTGGGAAGTGCTTCATATCAATAAACAATTCTCAAGACAATGAATTTGTGTTCAGCAAAAGCAATAATTGGAATTTTGGCCTATAATCTCACCACAGTGAATCTCTCCAGACTCCAGTCATGTTTTGGAAAAATTATACAAAGTACTAGCAAGGCTAATACAGCCGAAATCAAAACCAAACCTAATGAACAAAAAATTTGAATTGTCATCATTTTACACCCCTCACCACCATCATGTAACCTCATGGCCACCAATGATTTTCTTTCATCAGTAAAATACAAAGGGATAAAACATTAATTATTTGTTGTCTTTAGTTGCAATTTGGTCTATTTAAAAAAATAATAATAAACAAAAAGGTTTGGGGTCAGAAAGTTTTAAAAGAAGTCTCTTATGCAACCGAAGCTGTATTTATTTGATCAAAAACACATTAGAAAGAGTAATTTTGTAAAATAATATTACAACTTAAAATAAAATTTATTCCTGTGAAAAACCTGAATTGTGTGTCACACAATCTTTCCAAAATCATTTGAATATACTTGATTTGCTCAAGAGAGATTTCATATTATTGTTATTGTTGAAATCAGTTGCTTAAAGCTTTTGTGAAAACGGTGTTTCTTTTTTTAAATCTTTTTTTTAGGATTCATTCTTTCATTTATTAATTAGTTATTTGAAGAAAGTTCAAAAGAGCATGATTTCCCTTACACAAGATTAGATGTTAAAATTTCATGCTGATTTGTACTTGGCTTTCGCCAAGATAAGCACAAACTAAGACGTAGCTTTGCAGTAACCTATGCTTCTCCATCCATTTACGCTTCTTTCCATATGATGACGTGAATCTCCTTCTCTCCGGCCTTTACGGCTGCAGTGTACTTGGCGCATCAGCACACATAACGGCTGCAACAACAAGTTTGGTCTCCCCAGTGGACCAGCACAACAACAGTCTGGATTGAGCAGAGTAGGGAACATCTCTAGGGTCTTCAAGTGGGCACCTTCCATCCTGTGTTTTGTCAACTAGCCCACGACACCTCAAGGGAGCTCGACAGTGACTCTGGCGTCCCCCACTTAACTCAGCTTAGCTTACTGACCTTTACATCCTTCCTGCTGTTGAGGTTGCTCCTTCTTAGTTCACATGCGACCTAACCACAATCTCACAATCTCTCTGCAACCCAACCATACGCGCAGACCCGTTTGACTAAGGCTGTCAAGCCCCACTGTCTTCCTTAAAGTAGGTTCAGTAGGTTCTACCTACCGCAAAACACAATATATGCCCAACCACCAACCCTCATTCACACAATATACACAGGAATGTAATAACTGTAATTAAACTATACAAATAAACCAAAAGACTCTTCTAGTTTTTCAAGAATTCTACAGAACCGTCAGCGTGGCGGCCTGAACACAGTCAGCCAGAATAATTCCGTCTCAACCACAGCCAGTTGCTGGTCCTCTCTGCTGCTTTAGATAAGTTCTGTACTGTGCGACACAACTCTTGGCCACTGAATCCGACGTCTCTGAGGAACTCGGGTTGTAGAGCGTGCCACAAATCCTCGACAACCCACTTCCACTGGATAAACCTGGACTCTCCATCCTTGCTGTTCTGCTTCAGTGGCCAGATGAACATACCACAGTTTCATCCTCTCATATGCCTCATCTACAGCATCCTCCCATGCCACTGTTAACTCTATCGGCTAACCAATGCGGGCTGATCTAGACCACAAAACAATATCTGGTCGGAGGATAGTGGTGGCAATCTTAGGTGGAAAAATAAGCCGTTGATCAAGATCAGCCAGATTTCCAGTCCCTAGCAGCATCTAGTTGTCCTGAGCGCAAACTGGTTTAACACCTTTTCTTGGTGGTTGCTCTCCTACGACGGAGGAATATTGTCTTCTGTGGGTAATGTTTTGCTAGAACAGGCGGCAACTTATTGGTCATGTAACGCTTGCCTTCCAATGCTAAATCCAAACATCGCAATACTTGGTCATGGCGCCAAGTAAACCGACCTTGGCTAAGAGCCACCTTACATCCTGTCATCCTGCAGGTGATGAACACAAAGGACAGAGGGATCTTCTCCTTTCCAGAGGTTTAGGTTCTGTGGTGATTGGAGAACATCATACGTTGACCTGATAAGGAAACTGATCCTTCTCTCTTCGTTTGACCAAAGGTCTTGCCAGCCCATCTTGCGTTGTTCCCACGCTTCCCATCTCATCCACTCTCCCTGCTTGGCCTGGGAAATGGCCTTTATACACCTAATCCTCTCCTCCTGCTTTTGCACATCGTTGACTACCAGCTTCCTCTTTGGCTTGCCTTGTGCCATTTAGGAGGAGCTCAGACTGAGCCAAAACCCCCTCTTCCATGCTGTACCTGTCCCACGATATCACCATTTGAAGGGCAGCCTTTGCCTCTACCACAGATTTCTTTGCTGACCACTTTCTACCAGTTTTTAACATAGGGGCTGCCTCCCTTACACATTTGTCGCGAAACTATACTAAGGTCCTTTCCAGTCTGATCTTGGCACATTTAAACTTACTCGGTTAAAGCAGAGACTGGCAGCTGCAATATTTCTTTACTATAAAGTCCCACTCTGCTTGAACTCACAACCATTTACTGATATATGAACTTATTAACTCTTCCAGTTCATCCACTGTTGTCTAAGAAACCTGTAAAAAAACTAAATTTGTAACTTTCATTCATGGGGATAATATGGATAATTTTAGATGATTCAATTTAAAATCACTTTAACCACTAGATAGCTATAGAGCTCCACTATATGCTATTTGACAAACCAAAAGTTCGGAGAAGAGTCTAGAAGTCAATTATAACAACAACAACAAAAAATCTGTCAAAGTTTTAGCATTTTTTTGTACTGTATTTATACTGTACTCTATTCCTGTATTCCTCTATATGCGTGTGTGTCGTCTCCATGGACGACAAAAACAACGAGTGTCCCTATTTATTTCACGTTAACATAAAAACAGATATCATTGCAATTATAGAAAGTTTCAAACCATTTGGAGAAGATAACATTTTATTTAATTTGAGTAAATGTCACGTGCGGGTTAAACAAAGCTAACGAGATAACTCTAGATAACCAAATAAAAACTGCCATTGGTGAGTGCTTCAAATAAAAAGGGTGCATGGCCTTGGTTCTACTGTACTTCATGACCAATAAAACAAGCTTGAAAAAGGAGATTAGTGGTATAAATCACCATTTCTTTCCTTGTATTGCCTAAGAGTTATTATAATAAAATAATACAACACTGGAGTGACAGAGAGGCAGAGTAAATGATGACAAAATACTCATTTAAAGGTGAACTATTAAATGACTGCATGAATCTGTGAATCGTTCTCTCCACTTTTCTGTAATGGTTTAAGCTGCCAGCTCACCTTGTGTCACATCTGCTTGCACCGAAGAAGTGGTCTCTCCTTCGAAATCAGATTTGTAAAGGGTGTTAGCAGGCCTGCTGTGGCAGACAGACAGAGGGAACCCATGCTACTCTACATTATTAATCCTGTTTGTTCATGTACCTTTCCCTCTTATAAGTAGCATACTGAAATGAATGAAGCAGGCGAGGGAAAACCTCCAGCCGCTGTGTTTTCCTTTCTTCATTCTCCATCTTGTTCCCTGTCTAATTAGGAAGCATTACGGACAGCACCTGCCTGAGCAGTGCAAATGAGGGCATGGCTTTATGAGTGCAGGTTATGGACATATGGAGGGTGGGAGAGCGATAAGGTGAACAGGGAAAACATCTGTGCACGCAGGACTAGTCAATAAATGTATAAGTCCATGCAAGTTCGTGAGTACTTAAAATTACAATAGATGAAATCATTAACTGAAATGACAAAATAATTACTGACAAAAAGTAAACATTGCTAAGTTGTTTTGGGTATGCTATTACATAAGACTGCAACCACTGCTAAAACGGTGGAATAGTTATTTCATCTGTACTAGTACGAGTACTTATAAATCACAGCAATGATCAATGAAAGTATCTCGGCCTGTCATGCAGGGGACCACGGTTTGTTCCAGAGGAAAGAAGGGGTTTGTGGTGAAAGCTCAGTGCAACAATGTTACTGCAGTGAATTCCCTAAATTATCGCTCAGTGTACACTTTAAGTGTGAGGTCAGTAAGATTTTCTTTTTTTAAAGAAGTTAATACTTCTATTTAACAAGTGTGAATTAAATAGATAATAATTTAATGGATTGTCACAAAAATATAATTAATATAAATGCTTTTCTTTTTAACTTTATCACAGAATACTGAAATAAAATGTTAAATGTTTCCACAAAAACTAAGCAGCATAAATGTTTTCAACAATGATAATAATAAAAACATCTTACAAACCAAATCAGCGAATTAGAATGATAAAGCCTATACTTAATATGACTGTTGAGGGAGAGAAAAAAAATCAATGTTTTTGCGTTCTCTCACAAAACCTTTGCATTCCCTGAAAAAAAAAATAATAATAATTTGTGTTCACATGCAAAGAACTTTTGCATCTCATATTTTTTTGTTCCACCACCATGTCCATTAGAGGCTCTGTATACAATAGAAAACAGCTTTTACTGTATTTTTATCAAATAAATGGAGCATTAGTACATGAGACTAATTTAAAAAAAAAAAAAAACATTTTTGTCTGAATGGTAGTGTACTTCTAAAAACTCTAAAATCAGGCAAGACAAGCTTTGGATTCAACTGATGTGATTATTTAGGGTGCATTCGCATTACAAAAAGATTGTTATATTAGTTACATAACTGTCCTGCATTCAGAAAGGAGTTTCACTAAACAAAGACATTTCTGAGTTTTTAGAACATAAAAGATTACTGACACTGCATTATAACTTCCCACAGGTATTCTCCCTGTTACCTTTGGAATCCTCTGCGACCCACAGATTTGTCTTAGTCTAATAGAGGAAGCCTTTGAAGCTGATTTATTCATTTGATCAGATTGTCATGGTAACATGGTGAGATGGCATGTTGACGGAAATCGCACTGGCATGTGTGCCGATCATGGGTGATAACAACAGAACAGAACAATTTCACACTCATCAGCCACATCAATCCTACACTACTTTTCTGACTTTGATGTCCCATAAGAGAACCTTTTGCATGAGACTTTTATGGAGCGAAACAAAGATCAAGGTGCAAACCTCTATCTCTTTTCCTTAAAGAGATCTCAAAATATCTCCGAACTGTCACAAGGCCTTACTGTCATCTGAGCCAATAAACTCAAAGACTCGTTGCTAAAGGGCACTCTGATTCACCACGCTCAGCTTAGTGTCAGTGTTAGAAGTTCATATTCATATTCACAGTGCACATTTCCACTGTCCTTATATCTTCATAGCCACTTTTTCAGGAGTCTTGTCTAGGGATTCTCTTGCTCAGATAATCATTTAAAAGGGAATTTTTTGCCTTCTGTTGTACACCACAGGCATTATGGTTCAAAAGGACAAGTAAATTATGATTAATAATGTATTCCACTGAATATAAATAATACATTTTTAAAATGTCAAATATATAAATGTCATGATTCTCCGATATAAAACTGGCTACACTTTATTTTAAGAGATGTAGTTACATTGTATGGCATGTTTGCTGAACAGCGTTGGTCTGGTTTCAGCGTCGAACCCTGGTGCATTTACGTGCATCCTATGTCATCACAAACGTGCACGCCGCATGATACAAAACAGAACGCAGGTCAATATATTGTGTGTCTTTTAATTAATTTGGTGCTACAACTGAGTAAACGACACTTTACAAAATGTGAAAAACAGTGGATTGTTGCCCTGATTGCACTTGCTTTGCGCGAATAGACCGTTTGCACCAACGTCACAGTTCAGTTACCCAGATGAGCGGCCATATTGGAGATACTCGGATGTAAACAACAGAATGGATTGCATGGTTAATTCATTACTGAATACATTGTTCTACAAATTTATGATGTCTAAACCATGTAAAAATAAAAATAAATAAATAAATAGCACGTGGAAGCTGCTAAATTAACACAGTCTCATCCCCAAGAAGTCATATAACTGACATCGTGGGATGTACTTTTGACCATACGTCAATATCCGCCTTTTAGGGTACACTTAAACATTGGTTATATGACGATCCTGGGACGTCATACAACTGACGCTTTACCTTTAACGTCAGTTAGGTGAAGGGGTTAGCCTGGATGCCAGCCCGAACCCTGCCCACAACATTTTTTGGTTGGGAAGTTCGGTCTGGACTCGAATCCATTTGAGGAGTAATTATGATCTGGCAAAAAGTGTTTGCGCCAATCAAATTGCCAGGGTGGGCTTTATACGATGATGGACAGATGATCTGAAGGGACGTAATCATCAGCGTTATCAAAGAGCGCTTAATTATTAACTGGTTTCCCTCAGAGATGACTGCAGCTGGAGAATTGGAAAGATGACTTTTGCTGTCCTTCCCACATGATTCGTCAAAAGTGTAACTTATCAGCTGGCTCTGACGGTCGCTAAGAAGATGGGACATAATGAAAAGCCTGTGGTCGTTGTGATTTCTCCTTTGGTAGCACTAATGGAGGATCAAGTGAAATAAGCAACACTCGTTATTTTACTTATAAAATAAGTAAGTTCTGTAGTTGACAACTGTGCTATGCAAAGTATTTGACTTACTGCGTTACTCTGGTTGTAGGTCTCTGCGACAATCCAATTGAGTGCAGAGTTTTTGTTTTTCCTGCTTCGGTTAAGACACCGCCTCATAATCAAAGCCCTACGGAGCGGTATCAGACTCATATTCTGACTAGAATACGAGTATGACGAAGTCAGGCTATGACGGGGTAGGTTTAGGTCTGGGGTAGAGTTCAGATCCGATAACGTCATCTAACTGACGTTTAAGGGTACCCTAAAAAGGCGGATATTGACGAATGGTTAAAAGACAAGGCAGATGAGACTGCCTTGGCTAAATCATTAAGAGAAGGAATTGGTAAGCAGGAAAGGGTGTGATATTTTAAACTAAAACTAAAGTTAATAGGTTGTAAAGATCTGTACGAGCTGGCTCCTTTGTTGAGGACTGACGACCCGACAATTAATCCTTCCATTTCTCATCCCGGCATAGTAAACTACTTAGTTTTTTTCGTCAGGCCCATACACAGCTGAAGACCTTAAACGTTACAAAGGTTTGGAGGCCTATAACCAGATGGTGTGTGGCGAGTGAGAGGCACAGCATCAGCTCATCCACATGTGTATTCCCACACAGCAGGTGACTCCTAGGCGGATCCGCGTTCAAGTCGCCAAACCCACGTGACTGTCACATTCGTTTTGGGGCCGCCCAGAGGATCAGCTCCGCATCCGAGCGGCGCCGTAAATTCTACTGTCAAACAAAAAATCCAGTGTGGACCTATGTTGGATCCTCAGACTGTAATTTTTAGTCCGTTGCGGGTCCACGGCGGTTGTATGTATTGAATCACGGATGTAGCAGCGGAGCCACAGTGGGTCCACGATCCGCCTTCGTTGCGGATCCGTCACTGTTTCTGGATCTGTTCGTTTCACGGGTCTGTTCCGGAAGATCCGCCACGGATTCCTTTTGCTGTGTGGGTTGTGAGAATAAACTAGCCTCTCATTAATTTTCTATACAGTCTATAGAAATCCAAATGTTTTCCCTGGTGAGGCAGATTAGTAGAGCCCAAAACACTGCCACTGACGTAAGCGAAACTCGCAAATTTTGCTGATTATTGCTGCTGAAAAATTATTGACAATTTTTCACCAGCAATAATCAGCTAATTTGTGAGTTTCATTCCGTTCAGTGGCATTTTTTACATTCAGTTCCACCAATATGGCCGACTTCCGGATTGATGACGTGTTGTGAAAACACCATTTACTTCAAGGTTAACTTTTGCTTGTATCCAAGGTAAATCATCAAAACTTTCATCCCTTACATGTCTTTTATTATACATCATAAAGCTAAAACGCATGCGCAGGTTTACTAGTTCGCACCGAAGTCCATGTTGCTTTCACATTAATGTGAATTGTGGCACAGTTAGAGTGCAACCGAACTTAGAATTGCAGCAGCAGCAATATGATAAAAATACATTAATATTGTCTTTTATATAAATAATATAAAAAAGACATTCATTAAGTACATTAAAAATAATCATTGAGAAACACAATTCTTCCAAAGCAATATTATCCCAACAGTTCATTGATCTAACTGACTGTTTGTGGTTGCCAAGCAACTTGGCACACTGGTCTTATTTAGATAATTTATTGGAGTCTTTCTTTTATATGACAGTTTTAATAAAAATGATGGCAAAAACGTTTCTTTTATGCTCCCCTCTCAATATCTCAGCAAATTATCACTTCCCATAACCCTCACACATCCAGGCCCACCTTTGCTTGAAACCATCCCACCCCGCATGCAACCGCTAAAAATCATTTAACAAATATGAATGATGTCATTGACATTGCTAGGAAAGACTAAAACATTTAGAATGATATTCATCTGAATGCATTTGAGCTCCAGTATTCACAAAGAAGAGAAAAACAGACAGAGAGTTGTAAGATACATTTTCCATGTAAGCAGCAGGCAAGAAAATATAAATGTATTGTAACCAAATCAGTTTGTGATAATGACCCACTGTGTATAAGTGAACTTTAACAGAGAAAATCAACTAGCGGAAAGGAACGAGATTGTGCACACAAACCGGATAGATGGAGCACCTCATTTATAGTCGTGTCCCCTGCGGCTAAAGCTGGAGAAGACACCCTAAAGCGAGAACAGGACAATGAGCACTTGGAGAATAGCTGTGTTTGAAAATGCGCTCCAATTTGTAGGCCTTTAGCATTAATACACACACACACACACATTGGAGCTAAAGCCTGGTTGGGCGCAGTGTGTATAATTTGTTACAAATCGGAAGAATGCCTAATGACCCTTTTATATTAGCTACTGGAGTGCAAGCATGTCCTCCTGCCAGCCGACAGGCTCTTATCTCCGGTATCCCATGGTCATTCTGAAGACCAGCCAGTGAATCCAATACATTACAGATGCAAACTCACCTGAGACAAGGATGTTTACACCTGGATTCACCGGAACAAGTATGAGCAGAGTTGTTTTTTAAAATTCTAAGATAGCATCAACGGAGAATTATCTTCTCACATCTGAAAGGTGTAAATAATGGGGGAAATAGAGTGCATGGCTTCCTGCTATCTTCCAGAATTCAGAACTGAATGTGACCATGCATGCATTATTCACTAAAAACCTTGTTTTCCACTGCTCAAATGTGCGTTTAAGTCAGGTTGTATGCCATTGACATCCTGATGTTAAAATTTAGGATTAGCATTTTTCTCTATTGTTTTCGAATATTAGACCTATTCACTTTTATAATATAAAAAAAAAGAATAGACAGGATAAAAATGTTCCTCTTTTGTGTTCCATAAAAGGTTTGAAACAATATTAGAGCAAATAATAACTTTCATGTAACTTTATAATGAATAATAACTTTCAAATGAATAATTTTCATTTAACTATTCATTTAAAGTTTATCACTAATAGATTTAGATTGCAAGATGCTTTCAAGCTATAAACATAAAAGTACAAATTAATGGATTAATGGACTTTTAGGGACTGCTTTTATTGTTTCTTTTCACTGTGCTATTAGTCTTTCTAATTGATATTTAATTTAAATATTCATTTAAAGTTTATTAATAGCGATTTATAATGCAAGATGCTCTTAAGATTTTATTTCAATGAACATAAAATGAATGGATTAATGGACTTTTAGGTACTGCTTTTATTGTTTCTTTATCTCCTAAGCCCCAAGAGAGTTAACTTGAGAAAACTTTCAAGCAATCCAGCAGTTTAGTAAGCAGTCTGAGTTTATCATTTTCTTGTTCGACCTCACATTATGTATGAAATAAAAATACCTCAGTGACTCACTCACACACATTTAACCCACTTGCAGGTATTGCCTTAGCCTTAAAAAACCAACCCGATCTCACTGGGAATTCGTACGAATTTTACGAGGTGGCTAATTCGTAACACTTCATATCGACCTCACTGATACAAATTAGTACAATTTTGCTAAATCGTACATATTTTACGAATTGGTCAATTCGTATGAATTCGATCAAATGACCTACCCCTAACCCCGCCCTAAACTTAACCGTCACGTGGGTTTCAACAAATTGATACGAATTTGTACAAGTGAGGTTCGATTACGAATTCAGTACGAATTAGCCACTTTTTAATCACTCAGTATCAAATTCGATACGAATTGGTCGTGATATAGTAGAAAACACATGATCAGCACATAAATAATAAACAAATTTAATACTTAATGTGTGGACAGGCAGGTGCAGTTTCAGTCATTACAAATCCATGTTTTCACCGGCTTTTCCACAGTAGAGCCATCTGATCAAGTGATCAGGAACTCACAGGCCATATTTACCACATGCTATTATCGCCTTAAAGAGAGTATTGTGTTGTTTGCCTTTGATGCATGGATTGATTAGTATGAAGCGTAGCCTAGATTAGAAAATAATTAATTGAGAGGGAAATAGGCACAAGAGATGCAATCTAAAACCATCAATCCACATGGATGAAGATATTCATAAAGTACAAAGAGACAAAGGGCTCTGGCACAGTAGAACGAATTAGGCAGATCAGGAGCTATAATATCACAAAAAAGCCAGACAACTCTCACTGGTTTGTTCAATACTCTTTGAACCAATGGGCATCAAAAGTCTATTTACCAGTAATCGTTATCAAAAATGAACAGGCATGGAAAAATTGCAAAAATCTGATTCCTCTTAATGATCATAGTTCCAATAACAATTTTAGTGCTTGGTTCATAGCCTTTTTTAGAAGGCATAAATATTGCACTCCAATAAATCAAAACAAATCTAACTATTTCTCCTCCTAAACACACTCGTTAATCAAACAGTTGATGGGCCCCGTAGGTTTAGAACAATTAAGGGGAGTAAATCATGACAAGATTTTCATTTTGAGTGAACTATCCGTTTAGTTATACTGTATATTAGGGGTGTAACGATACACGTATTCGTATTGAACCGTTCGGTACGAGGCTTTCGCTTCGGTTTTCGGTACGCATTTTGAACTCGAACGGAGTTCGAGAGATGCTGGCGTGACCACAACATTGTCCAACATCAAATGCAATGTAAGCGGAACGAACCTGAGCTACTCGTTATTGTGTGGTTGTCTGGATCACGGACCATTTATCAGTTTGGACCAATGCAGCGCGAGCCGATCTTGATCAGCACTGTTACTACCCAGCCAAATCCAGTAGCAAAGAAAACATTTGAATTTGCCACTGAAGTAATAACATCGCTGCGAGATCTAGTGAGACACATTCGCATTTATCCGTTATTAACAGATTAAACAGCGCTGACGTGGAAACCAGGAAGAATAAACATTGTGCCATGAATGAACTATCCAGTGTCCACAGATCAGCAACATCACCATGGATTTACTGTATAACACTACTATCTGTAAGTTTGGCAGGAATAGTAGGCTATAATGCTTTCAAGTAACATCACGTCTGTTGTATTTTGACATTATCGATACAATTGCTGCCCTCAAATGTTAATCTAAACTAAAATAAACCTGTGTTTATAACTACTACAATATTACATTTTATTTTGTCCAAGGAGCTGTTTTGTTAAGTGCTCCTAAGAAAAGTCAAGTATAGTTCCATCATTGCTCTAAGTTAAAAAGTATCATACTTTATGATGTTAGTTTTAATAAAAATATAATTAAAAAAAATTCAATCAAGGAAATTTTTCTGCCATTTCTATTTTGACAAGTGTATCACATCGAACCGAACCGTGAATTTTGTGAACCGTTACTGTATATTAAGCAATTCTATCAAAATCTGCAACATTGAATTAAATATTATTTATGAAATACTGACAAAATGCATATCTTTAACATCAAGTTGTAAAATTCATAAGTCAGTAACTACACTGATTTAATCCTCGCAGTTAGTTGTAAAAGTGTGGTCACATTAGCCAAAATTTGCCGGCAAAAAAGGTCAAGTGTCTAGTGTCAATGGTGTAGCTAATATGCTTGAACCACAGTTCACACAGAAGTCACTTTCAAAACAAGTAGAGCGGCAAGTCTGTGTGACCACCTTGACCTTGTTGCAAAACCCCTTGACCCCATGTGTGGGCAAATGTTTTAGAATTCCCAATCATGTGGATTTCACGAGATTTCCCTCAAGAAAATTCAATGATCAATAGTAAATGTGATCGCATCTTGAGTAGGGATGCACCGATATGAAAATTTTGGCTGATACCAATAACCGATAATTATTTGTATTTGAAAGGCGATTACCAATATATTGGCTGACAAATGTAAAACCAAAATTGTATATAATTTCTGAGAGTCTGATTACAAAAACAAAAGTCTAACCATTAAAATCCAAATTATGTTCTCATTATAATTGTATGCAGCTTATATGGCAGACTTGCAAAGCATGTTGAACTTTACCAAAGTCATATTTCAAGCAGTTCACAACCATTATGGTAAACAGTGCGCATCTAAAGTGTCTCAGCTGAAAGAAATTATAAATTATTTTTAGGTTTTAAAATATCGGCCAAATGTTCTTATCGGGCTGAAAACGATATACAATAAAAATTGTTAAATATCGACCAATATGGTGGCCGATATATTGTGCGTTCCAAGTTTTATGTGTTTGATTCACTTAAAATAATCAACTGGCATAGAACTCGGACTACACTGAGTATGTGTTTGATTCACTGACAATTTAAATGAGCGTTTATTTACAAAAAAATTATATTGAGCAACACACAACCTAAAATTGATGATGTATATCTGTTGCATATTGGGACTAATTGAAATGAGGAATGAATATGGATTGGATACCTTTGCACCTATGTTTCAACGAGATGTTTATTGACCGGTATGGACATCTCTGATGTTCTGATGCAATCCAACCTGTCTTTGCTGTTTCACACTCCACAGCAGCACAAACCTATTTGCACGAGCAGTGTAGAATAACCACCCAATAGAGCAGCGATGGCAGCTGGTGACACAATCACGAAGACCAAATGAAAAGTTCTCTGATGAAATCACAGGCAGCAGAATCACATTTATTTCCATGCTGGCAATAATGAAAGAAACCTCACCAACCCCTCCTCTCACACACATTTCTATCTAATCCAACCACGCAAAACCTGAACTGACTTAACAACAAAACAGTCTGAGATGTCTTTAATTGTTTAAACCTCTTGTGATCACCATCAAATGTTCCAATATTGGTGATAACAGTAGACGAAAAATAAGATGGATAATTCACAGCTTGGCAACAAAGTCGTATGATAATTATACACTATTCAAAATCGGAAAAAATAAGTATTCCAATTGGACCAAGCGTCAGGGAATATTGTTTTGTTGTGTGAACTCAAAAATTGGATTTTGAACAGCCTCTTCATTGGATTCCAACTGAAGCGCTTTTAAACAACCAGAAATCTTTCCATATTTTGGTTTTAACAAACAAGCCCTGAATTCTCATTTGGCTAGTAATTAATTACATTAAAGCTTTAATTAATGAACAGAAATCTCAGTAGGAGGCCAGAGCCCTGAGATTTTGAGTGAATGCTTTAATAAGAGGCAAAGTGGATCATAGGGAGAGAGAGAGCAGTGTTTACTAATGGGGACTGGAAAACAGCTCTCACTTCACAGGCATTCTGTACCAACTCCATCCCAAACATTTTCACATGAGTAGACCAATACTGCCTTGACTATGCTTCCAAAATGACTACAAAACAAGTACCAACTAACTAGGGGTTAACCCCTGTGCACTAAAATGCATAACTTCCCCCTTCTCCCCATAATTTGGCAATTTGATGATACATGCACCAGACCACGGTTTCAAAACAAATGATTCGCAAAGGTTTCAATTTCTACTAACTAAGCTAAGAATTGTTAGCATTTCACCACTTTTTATGCAATGGTGTGATTCATTGGCCAAACAAATAAAGATGAATTTGACTGATAGCATTCTTTTTTTCCAAGGTTTTTGAAGATATTTTGATATATCATTATCATCGCTGAATTATTTTGGTCACGATAAGCGTGTAGTGAAAAATATGATATTGTGACAGCCCTACATTTAAGATTCACTTAGCTTGTACAAAAAAATAAAATAAAAAATAAAAAAACAAGGTCACATTCTGTGAAATGTCTTCATTTCTGTTTCATGGATGAGGTTGTATAGAATGGTATGAGTGCATTATTGCATAAATAAGAAATTAAGTCCTATTAGTAAATTATTTATGCAATACAGGCATAGAGAAGCACAAACCCACAGACAAATGCATTCGAATGCAACTCCACACAGTCGGATTCTATTGACTTTACGACTTTGAGAAGTGATGTCATTACAGTCTCATCACGTGTTTTACAAGTGAGAAACCCATGAAGAATGTGCAGAAAAATAAATTAGCAGGAGTGGTAATTGAGATTCCGTGGTGTGTGCAGTATTTTTTCCAACACAAAAGCATGAATTAGCTACACACGTTTTGAAAAGAAATAACTACAGCTAAGCTAGCCCTAAAACTTGCTTAACACTACTGTAAGAAACCACTCGCTCATCTGTTTCACGAGTGGAGACCGCATGTCTGAAAACAAGAAAACAAGGGAAAGCAGAGGAAGACAAGAAAAATCCATCAGCTATTTCAACAGCAGGGGAGATTCATCTCTGTTGTGCAGTAAAAAAAACAACAAAAAAAAACAAAACAAAAAACACACACACACACACAAGCGTACCCAAACACACACTACTCACAAAGGAATAGCATATGGGAGCAGGCTCAGAGAGTGCGACTGAGCAGATGTGGATTTGATGGCGTTCAGTTGCTCAGTCTGGTGAAACCCAGAGGCTGTGTGGTGGTGTTGTGTCGGTGTCAGCGAGATGAGCTGCTGCAATATGCCCCAAGTCAAATTCAAGCTCTGGACATATTGAGTGAAAATACGCTCATGTCTTCAGGGCCCTGCTCGATTCTGATTACAGCGATGCGTATGCCCAGCTCTTATTAGTCTTGGTTTTGAACTGCAATCTATGTAAACTGCAAAAAGTGACAACCTGCAATTATTATTTAAAGAGCTATCTCTACCTGATGATAATCCATAATATTTAGTTTTGTTGGTGTATAGGCATTAAGCCTGAATCAGCCATTATAAATAATATATTTGACTTGAATAAAACAGATGGAACCATTTGGTTACTATTTTCTTTTTAAAGTTTAAAGTGTATTGCCATTTGCACAGGTACATTAACCCCCTGGGGACCAAGGTGTATTTGGGGTCCTTGAGATGTTCTGACATGCCCTGACATCTGTGCGTTTTAAGTTGCTTATAAACATATTAATGGCACAGGTGAAATTACACTATATTTAGCACAAACAGGGCAACCATAATATGTGAGCAACATGTATGTACATGTTTGTATTTTTGAGAGAATATTGTTTATGCGTGGTTATTGAAAAGCAAGATACGGAAGTTTCTGAAATAAGGCAACAAAACTATGCGTCCACAAGACTTTTGACTAATGTATGTTGTGGCCTAGAGTTTTTCTTCACAATGATGTGAAAATCATCCTCCTTAATCGTTCACATTAAACTGTGTATTTGGGTTATATTGTGAAAGACATTTTTGGTTTGCCAAGGCAAGATGCGAATGGGCGTGAACAGGCCATATATTTATTTTTTGTATTTTTATTTTCTTTGAAGAACGATTGGAACTTTGGCCCTTTTTGGTTTTTGGGGTATATAGATAGATTTTATATATATAGAGGATATTTTCTTACTCGGTTATCGACGTGTGACAGACACTCGGTGTCACCAGCGGGGGCTTTTAAATTGCTAATTTAAAGGCAAACGCAAAATACGTGCTGCTTTTCACGGGCATGAATGGGCATTCATAATGGTGCGGTACTGCGGAATAGAACTGTTTTGTTATTGTTCTCTGAATATGCACTAGTTTGAAAATGAAACTAACTTTCACTTTTAAATTAGCGTCAATTGAAGTTTGATTGACAGACATGTGATCTGACAGGATTAGTCAGCAGTCAGGAGAGTTAGTAGATTAACGTCGGTGGAACTTTATCAGGCAATCTGTCACGACATAAACAGCCACAAAACGGTAGGCATATTTATTAATTTTCTTTGACTGAACAAATTTGAAAGTTGAGACTTTGTTTCATATTAAATATTACCTGCTCAGTCCTGTCTGTCTGCGATCTGACACGCGTCCCATTTTCTCACAAATCTCTACGTTCGTTTAAGACTTTATTTAAATCATTTAAGACTGCTCTTATGGACATTTTGGCATAATTTGTGTGCGTTATTGTTTGTTCAAGCCCGAAAGAGAACTTGATACCGACGCGTGTCTTTTCTGTGGGTCGTGTGAGTGTATGTATAATAGGCAGGACTTAACAGATACTGCGTAATTGCGGTAAATATTTTTAAGGCATTAAACTTTTTTTTCACATACCCACCGCAGTGGTCAAGTCATGAAACCGGTGTTGCGACTGAACACCGTGTAATCCGGTAACTCCGACTACTGTAGCAAGCCTAATATCTATCCATCCATCCAATACTAAATTAATCTACTAATTTGTAATTTAAGGAGGGAGATTTAATGTGGTTGTGGAAAAGGGATACAAACATGGTTGTATAGTTAAGATTATATATGCTCATCAACATTATCAAAAAGAGAGAGGAAAATGCTTTATTTAACTAATTATCATGTTACAATTTTAATACTGCATGACATCCAAAGTAATTTGTAGCTCTAAAGTAAAACCAATTGACACTACCTTACTTTACATTTCATGGCATAGTCAGGAACCATGCCCATCTTATTCACACTTCATCCTCCTGACTCTTATTCACCTGCTCCATCTGCAACTTTCCAATTTCCACCTGACCTTTTCTCGCACATTTGACACCTGCTAATCTCATCACCATATCACCGCTCCCCTTTCTGTGCTGTTTTGATCTGTTCTAACAGCAAAGCCTCCTGTGGCTCACTAACAAGCACCCTCCTGCTCTTAAAGATCACGAGTGCTCCAATTTATTTCTGCCAAAGCACATCTTCCAGCACTGATATCTCAAGCAACGATCCGACCGGTGTCCTTTTTCTCCACATCAACCACTTTATTCCAGAGCTGTCGTCTTCCTCTTCGGTCTAGCCAAGTTCAGGAAGACGTTCCTTTTCCTTGCCACACTCTCACTCACTCGGGTAACCACTTCCCTCATTCCCAGTGGCCACATGACCCTTCACTTTTTCTGTGTGCTGGCCAGCACAGAGCGCTAACAGGTGTCCTACCTGGCTAATTAACAGTGTGTCCCCGAGTGGCTTTGGGACAGCTCATTTGCACACGGTGGGAGCCCTTTCTAATTGCATTTTCAGCAGGCTGATTAAAACCAAGCCATAAATCACTTACTGCAGCTGACTTTGAATTGAGCCATCAGGCTTGGCAATGTGAAACCAACACTAGTTTTCCACCCAGTATGGCATATCACAGTCACACAGATCCGTCGGGCCGGATCTTGGAGATACTGCTACATTATAGAAAGCAAATATAATTTTGTTGCCCACTTTGTAGATTTAATTAAAGAGGGATCTACAGGCATTGATTCAGTGAAGGCATTTGCACTCGAGGAGATAAAGAGAAGGGAAAAGCAAGAGAAATGGACAGAGGGGAAAAAAACTGCCATCAGATACTTCTTTACACAGCCTGTAATGAACCAGGTCTGTCCAGATCCATTGTTAATGAGGACTTTTTCCCTGGTGCCAAACTTTCAGTCCATATTGACACCCCCCCACACACACACACTGAAGGCCCACCCCACTAAAACCATGTGTCACAACATATAAGACGTCAATCTCACTGACTTGTCATTAAAATATCAGAAAGATCAGCGTTGCATTTGCTCAATTCTACCTAACATGATTATTTTACCAATAAACATGGCAAAACTGCTAAAAAAGGAAAGTTAACAAGGAATTAATAGAAATGTACCAAGTCTTTGTTTTTTATTGGAAATTTGTTATCTTTATACAAATGAATGTGGCCACAACCTGGTCTGGGTAAAAAATTATCTATTGTCTAATTAATCAGCATTAGATCGATCAGGATTGATCAGGATAGTGATTCCTGAAATCCGAACAAAACGTAGCTTTTTTGTTTGAATTAAATACCTCCAGCATGACCAGAGTACCCTGATTCTCATAACAAATGACTCTTGTTGGCCGGTTTAAACAGAATTATCATTTTGAATTTAGAAAAACTGCCCTGTGTAATTTACAGCTTTGGCAGAGAGATACTTACTTTCATAAGAAAAATAGAAATATAGGCTACTCAAATCAAAACTGAAATCTCAAGTACAATAGCCATTCCCAATTCAGTACCACAGCAACATGACATCATGACTTTTTCGCAAACATACACGCCACTTTCAAGTCAAGTAGCTTGTTCTCTATACTAGACCCAGACCGATTTATCGGCAGGTCAATATTATCGGCCGATATTAGGCATTTTCCAAACTATCGGTATCGGCAGTTATAATAGCCGATAAATTAATATTTCAAAAATAAAATAAAAATGGACGAAACACGCTTCAACCATGTCATGAGTGTTGGAGTTGTATAGTTTGTCCACGCGCCACACATCCTGCAACCTGCTGATCCAGATTGCAGGTAGCTTATAAGGCAATGTAGGGACTAATTATTATTTTATTTATCAGAACTTTAATATATTTTGATGTTCCTCTGTTCTGTTGTGACAATAAAAGAAACAAGTTTCTTTTTAAAATGCATTATCATATTATTTTAGTTAAAACTCATAAATAACTAATGTTAGGGAAGTCTGTTAATGTTTTGTTGCGCGTTTCGGGAAAAAAAATAATGAAAAAATACCGGCCGATATATCGGAATATCGGATTTTAAAACCAACAAATATTTGTATCGATATCGGCCTTCAAATCCTTTATCGGTCGGGCTCTACTCTATACACATTTTGAGCTATCCGCATGTATGTCTTGTCTACACCGTTAAATGTCCGAGTGATTCCGCGTGTATGTACACGCCGTAAAATGTCCGAGCGCAAAACTGTAGATCTACATCTGGGGAGCGATATTTTTTTTGTAGGGGAAGACTCATAAATTGTATTAACCCCAGTGGTAGGTTTAGAGACGGGGTTGGGGTAGGTCATATATTTATATACAGTAATGTAACGTTAAGTCAACGGTGTTCATAAACACGCTGAAAACCGATTATGCGTGTTGATAGCACACCAAAAATGGAAATACGAATTGCCGTGTCATACATATGCCATTTCATGAGATCAGTCTGATAATAGTACAAGTACAATAACCATTCCCAATTCAGACACAATCTTCAATCAAATTATCTTCAATTATGGCTTGTTGTCAATTCATTATCTATTATCATATCATCTATCTATCAAAAATTAAACCATTTATAGCCACTCAACTAACTATAAATAACTTTGCCGCTACATGTCAACTAACTATCATTAGAGTATTAGTAGACCGTCAGTCTTAATATCTGCTAACACTTTATTTTGTTAGTCCCCAACAGACATTCAATGACTGTAAGTAACTTAGCAACTACAAGTCAACTTGTTCTCCAAACCTGAACCCTAACACCTAAACCATAACCTAACAGTCTACTGACAGTCTACTACAGCCTACTAATAATACTCTAATGACACTTAGTTGACATGTAGTTGAAAAGTTACTTATAGTTAGTAGAATGTCTAAAGTGACTATCAAAATAAAGTGTAACCAAAACTTGTTTAATGTTAAAGAATTAGGCATTAGACAGTATGACTTTCTGTAAAGCTACTTTAAAAATAATGTGTATTGAAAAAGCACAAATACAAATTTCACTTGACTTGACAGGAACAAAATCGACTGTAATGACACCATATGCTTACATAGCCAATCGTGCTGTGTAGCAAACCTACCAAACCGTGTGAATTTTGAATAAAGATGCTGCAGGCAAATACTTAAAATCAATACGATGATTCCATATCACAAGTTTAACACTTACACACATCACATTGCAAAACAAAATGTGTGAAAACGATTTACGAAACGCTGTTAAAGTAGCACCGTAATACAAAAGTGAGAAGGCAGTAAAAATCAAAGCTACTGTCAAAGACAATCAGATAAACATCGTCAAGCTCTCCGTAACACATTCAGAAACACATCCAGCGTTACAAAAAGCAGCCCTATTCTCACAGACACACCGACCCGTAGGTACATTAATCATTAAAGCAACAACTGTCACATGATATGACTTATCTGTGCTTTAAATAATGATCCTCCGTGTGCGGCACTACACAGACAATGGCTGGCCATGAAAGCTTTCATCACAGTGATGAAATGTTATTCGGTTGTACTGTGGCAGGAGGGCCAAACAGAGCTTTAATCATTCATTTACTTCTCTCAGGAAATACATATCATATTTACTCCTTAAAAGCAGCTATCGATGTTCGTCTCGCATGTCACTGCAGTTCTGAAATTCAGGGCCACGCAAATATGTTTAGAGGTCACTTTCCAATGTCAAACTGCATTACCACTAAATGCGCTCACAGACCTGACTCTGGTTATAATTACATAAAGAGTTTGAGAGCGCATAGGGATGAAATAGCATTGATAATGGCCTGCATATTTCTATTCGAAGCTAAACATATTCCATATCCAATGACTTCTGGGAAAAATACATTTTAAAGTATCCTATAGAGTGATTGAGTCAAGCTTCTCCAACAACACATTTGCATCATTCGCAGCAACCCAGGCAATATTAGGTTTAGCATTAATGGTCGTTTTTCAGGTACGATATGGGAGCGGTTGAAAATCCTCCCAACGGTCCTCATTATTGCTATTGTTTGGAGGCATAAACCACAGTAGCCCAGAACAGAGACTCAAGCTAGCTGAAGTTCATTGTACAACATTTCAGGAGATTTTCATTACTCGCACATTATTTCCATTCAGTTCTGCTTGTCTTTCTCCCTCTATCACTCACTCGCTGTTCTAGGATATAGACTGGCACCTCTTAAAAAGGTTAAGCAGTGCTTTTGCGTTTCATGGGGATAATGCAAGCTGATTGCTGAATACACTTACCAGAATTCCATTCTATTGCAGAAAATTAATCATACCACAAAAGGTTCAAAGCAGACATGGTTGAAGGCCAGGTTTGTTTAATACAGATTTTTAAAAATAGGTTTAAATGTCTGCACAGAACACCAGAGAAGAATACAGCACAATGACTCGACATTTCAAGCCTTCACTGGGTCTTGTCATGAGAGACATTTTTTAAAGTGCAAAATGTTCCATGTAGTCTCTTAAATAACATGAACTCATAAAAGCTTTGAATTAGCATTAAAATAATTAGAATGCAATTTCATGTCACACCTCTTAACTCCCTAAATGTTTTTTTTAATGCCTATCAATTTGCATTTAACCAGTTTGTTAGTTCAATTTTAAAACCAGTTGGTCTGATAACGTCTCAAAGTACAAATGTCATCTATTATCTCCTAAGAAAAATTAACCAATTAATATTTGTTGTCACAATGCAACAGAGCACAGATTATTCAGCCTGGTCTCATTGTTAATACGTAGGTATTTTACGTTTTTGCAAAGATAGAAAACATACTTTTTAGTACGTTTTGACAGATGCTGAAACGTATAATATGGACGTATCTGCAACATTTAAACGTAACATTATTACGTTTTTACAGCTAAAAAACAAACTGTTTACGTATATTCTATAATACATATATCTGTATAATTTCCCTTTTTACCATTTTATAGATAAATGTAAGATCCCGTAACCCTAAACCCAAACCTAAACATACCCATTTTATACATAATATAAAAAAGGATAAAACGGTGTTGGGAAAGGGCAGTTTTATTAACAATATAACGTTAGCATTAAAATCTATTTTGAGCCACCAATCCTACTCCTACCCCTAAACCTACCCATAACAATTCCTTAAAACTAACATATAACAAACTACAGTAAAGAAAAACATAACTAACAAACAAGTATAATCACAATAATTTATTTATTGCGAAAATGTCAAAACCCGATACCAAAAGCCATTCACATGATGATGCGTTGCAGTCGCAGTCTTCTCTGGCAGTATTGTAATAGTTTTGTATGAAGTACGGAGCAGAAATGAAATTATAATCAATGAAAATGTTAATCCGGCTTCGGTTCACGCTTCTCCATTTCAAATGATTAACCAACCGTCTCACAGTCCTTCATGTCGCAATCTGTGACGAAGCAGGGAAGAGCCAATAAACATTTGATGTCACTGCCGTAAAATATGACGTATCACTTCTCAAGGGCGCATTTTTTTAATTTGAATTCATAACTAGCCTCGTGTTTGACATGTACGTTCGCAGCTGAGAATGGAGGAGACGAAGATCACGACAGGATAAGAGGCTGAATTAGGAGTTGTTTCTTGCATACAACTATGGATTCTAAAGATTTGGATTACATCAACCTAATAAAATTGATGTCTTTTGTGAATTTTGTTGTGTTTTTATAGGAGAAAACGCTTTATGTGTCTCAAGGTAAATAAACTATTACAAAACGGTTAAACGAGTAACGTTAAAGAATGTATTTTTAAGGTTTTATATTGTATTGTTTAACACCATGCAGGCGAAATGAGCAAAATGCTAATATTTATGAGTATTATATCAATAAATGCGACTAAAAACTTAATTAATAAGACCGTGGAATGCAATAGGGTCAAAACATAATGCTACGATATTAATATGAATAAATTGTGATACATCATACGTACAAATGTGTGCGTCGGTGGATTTGTTCATACGTAAATAAATGACGTTTTTGTGATGTCAATACGTAAATATTTTACGTTTTAATACTGTAAATACGTCTGTATTAAACGTTTCTGCGCATATAAAATGTAATTATACATACGTATGATAGAACGTACACTTTACGTACAAATGCATACGTATTCTCATGAGATCACGTTGGATTATTTCCCTCCTGTTTTGGCAGATTATTAAAAAAGGATTCTGGATAGGAGTCAATTGGGCATTTTACCAAAAGGTTGAGTTATGAAATAGGTTAAAAGATATGAGTTAAACAAAAACTTTAAAATTGTTCACAATAAGATCATTAAGATACTTTTTTTTAAGATGGTTTATTTCCAGTTTGTTCCAACTCTAAATAGCATTAAAGACAGATTATGCCAATGCCATATTTCAAAACAAATATTTTGTCCTCACACTATAGCCATAATCCTTCTAAATGTTTGATGCAGAGTGCCAGTTGTTTAAATTGGTATAACGGTCACATACTCTCGTAGTGGTTAAGGATATGGATATATGAGACCTAAGCCTTACAGCCTTGCACGGCCTACGCTCATTTTTTATTCTCTAACTTTTTATGGTCTCAATTCATCACTGTCGTCTAATCTAAATGTGGTGTACACTCGTGAAGAGGATGTTTGCTGCCAGCACTGTGCCCCTGGGAGAAAAAACAAACCAACAAACTGCTCTCCGATATCTCTTTCCTTTCATATCTGACCACTAGAACCAATTATCTCCAAATGTCCCAGTCTGAGAACCAAGCCATTTTCTAAATTCATTGGAGGTCTCAGATTCAGACACACTCAATGTTACAGCTATAGAAACCACTGAGCAAAGCAAAATAGTGGAGTATTTAACCACAAGTCCTTCAAACAAGCACTGTCCAACCAACCAGAACAATATGGTTCAAATATTTCAGAGCCTATATCAAAGTCTCAAACCTGCAAAAACTTACTGGCATACAGTATCATGGACGGTTGAGCAAAAGATTAACCGTGCCGCATGCTTAAACTTTCAGGAGCATGATTGAAAGTTGCACGAGATAAAAGAAACGGCAGGGTTTAGTAGGATGGAGAACTGTTGGCTATCTAGAACAATCGAGAGAGAACACCCATTAAAATGAACATAATTTCCTCAACAGTAAAATTGCACTCTATTGTATGGAGTGGCATGCTGACTCTTAATACTTTTTAAATTGATTTTCATATAGAACTCCCGTGGGGGCAATTCCATTTCCATACGAGCTTGTGTGGCACTCTACTCACTCAATTAATCGCATAATACGATCAATTTCTGCACCAAGAGAAGTCACACACCAGTGTTTTCTCATAAGAACAGCTTAGTGTTTTAGCCTTTTTTATAGCATGCTCCAAGCTCTATTATGTAGAGTAAAAATCACCAAAAAAAAAGAAAAATGTAAAGGGAAATGGCAGCTTCTTTGATTTCTCATCCCTGAGCCACAGGAGGGTTGAGAGGTAACACTGGAATTATACAAGTTTTCCCAGAGCTGGTGATATATGAAACCAGAGAACCCATTATCTTTGAGAGTGAATGAAAGAAGAGGATTCATATAATTGGAATTACCGACAGCCATATCTTAAGAATTCCCAACAGCCACTTTGTTATTAACAGTGTTCAAATATCAAGATGTGTTAAATGTATATTGCTAGGCTTTATTATCAGAACATCAGACGTCAAAATGTACTAAACTTACCATATTCAAACTAGATAACTATAATTGTAAGGTGGGCTTTCAAAACAGAGGTTAAATTTAAGGTTAAACGGTAAAACTGCTTTGCATTTATATGTATTTTCTGTTAACAATTCCAAGGTCAATGGGTTCAATTTCAAGGGAATGCAAGAAGTCACTTCGCATAAAAGTGTCTGTCAAATGTAAATGGCTCTTTAAGCTTATAAATCTAACCAACACAGTCTCATCCCAATTAGTCATATAACTGACGTTTTGGGACGTCTTTTGACCATTCGTCAATATACGACTATTTAGGGCCCCCTTAAATGTCGGTAGATGACGATCCCGGGTCGTCATACAACTGACACTTTACCTTTAACGTCAGTTAGGTGACGAGTTGGGTTTAGGGTTAGGTTTAGGTATGGGGTAGAGTTAGGATCCCATAACGTCATCTACTGACGTTTAAGGGGGCCCTAAATAGTCGTATATTGACAAATGGTCAAAAGACGTCCCAAAACGTCAGTTATATGACGAATTGGGATGAGACTGCACTGATCTAACATTACTCTACCAGTGAGTAGTAAAAATAAATTTATGTTATGATGGATGCACGTTATATCTATATGTGGTTGATATATTAAAGCCGATAAATAATGGATTATTTCCTTCAGCTGAGATACTTCACTTCATGATATGTGCATCCCATGATGGTTTTGAATTGGCTTGAAATATGATTGGAATCTAATAAATCTGATCATTTAGATTAATCTGCCAATATATCATTTATCATTTTTTTTAAATATAAAGAATTATTAGTATAGGCCAAAATTATCACATTTGTGCATTACTAATTTCCAAATAATGTTTTAAAAAAAAACAGTAAGAATAAATAGGTGTTGACTTTATACATCAAAATATAGCAGAAAATAAAATATACACTTCTTTTATACATGAAAATGTACACTACAGTTCAAAACTTTGGGGTTAGTAAGATGTTTAATGAATACTTATAAAAAATATCTCTAATGCTCACAAAGGATGCATTTTTTAAGAAACAAATATAGCAAAAACAAAAATACTGTGATGTTTGTAAGTGACATTTCCAAGTGACAAGGAAAAACATTTAAATATGAAATGTTGATGATCAATGGTGAGTTTAAGGGATACAACAATTACTAAATGGAGATTTTAACATCTCTGCACCTTGATTCGTTATGGTTAAGTGATTGAAAGGCTATTGGCTTTGATTGTGTCTGGACTCATCCAGTGATATTTGCTATCCCCTAACTCACAGAATCCTTTTGCATTTTTAAACTTTCATTAAGACATTATTAGACTGAGGAAAACAGTCTAATTATGGCCATGGTGATTTCAGGTTTTACTATCCTTGCCTACATTGTAGGCACCAAACGTACTCACAAATCCTGACCCACACAGACTTTCATTCCACTAATTTACAACCACATCCCACAGAAATGCCCTCAGAGAGAATGTTATGGCATTTAATCAAACCACTACACATTGACACACCAATACGGCAAACGATTCCAGGGCATACATCTATTAATGCTCCACTGTTAGCATTCATTGGCAGATTTGGAGAAATCCCTTCATTATAGCACTTAACACCTCAAAGGACTATGCCCACTGAGACCAACACGGCACACAATTTATCACCGGGAGCTTCAATGAAGATACTACACACACACACACACACACACACACACACACACCGCAATGAGCCAACCTACAATAGCAAAGACCTGAGAGCCAAGAGCTAGAATCCTAATGGATATCAGCACAGCAAATTGCTCTCCCTCTCTGAAGACAATCCAACAATCCGGAAAAGAAACAAAGCAAGTTAAAAGACAGTAAAGCCTTTTTAAGACTACAAGAAGTGGAGGGCCATGCATAAAAAAAGAACACAAAAAAACAGCCCAGTGGATTTCTTAGCAACATCCTAGGAGGTGCAGCAGGTGTTGCGCAGGGATATAATTCATGAGAACGTCAAGATAAATTACAGTTGAACTGACATCACACACTCAATCTAACAAGCCTATATCATCAAGGGATTTCACTGATGATAAGCTGATGAACAAGCCAAGGTTCACTGCAACTGTCAGTCACAAAAATCTTGCTAAAACAACAAGAGAAGCACTAATTAACAAAGTGGGCTGATGGTTATTCTTGAAGAGTGACATCAATATGTGTGAATTCTTGTGAAGTACTTGGCTCATATTAAAAGCTGTGTATTCCCAATGTGTTCTTAGTAAAATTCTTAATAAAGCATATGCAGCTATATAAATATCCAAAACAACCTTGCTTGAGGGGGAAAAATCATTACTTTAACCGTGGGTATTTTAATTAACGTCTGTGATTAAAATTTTTGGAATTAGTTTCCCAAAAGATTAATTCAGTGTAATGTCTCCAATTGGTGGAGACAAGTTCAGTCTTTTTGCATCATCATGAATGAGTCATTGAATCAGTCAAGGGCTGTTCACACTGACAGCAACTTGCAGTGACATAGTAACCAAAGGTTATCAATTTTCAAAGAGAGTCACATGAGTGGCAAGAGTCAAATTATGAAAATGAGCAGCAACACATCCGGCGACTATACAGTAGGAGTCCAGCAAGTGATCCAGTCCCTAATTTGGATACCACAGCAAAGTAAAGTAGTAAAGACTACAACCAACCACAATACAGTGAGTGAATCTGCGACCTCGAGTGATTTAACCGCTGCTTTCAATTAACTGTTCATTACAAACTCTAATCAATATAGAACAAGCAAAATAGCATTTTAGTGCATCCCGTGAATGAGCATGGCATTGGTTGGAGTTCCTGAATGAACATCTCATTTGTTGCTGAATTTGGAACCGCATACTACTTCAATTTTAATTAGATCCTTTTATGATGGGAATAGTATGCGGTTCCTGAATTCAGCAACTGTTCTCGAACAAAATTAATGAATGAACAAATCATTTTGTTTGAATATTTGCTGACAAACTCAAGGAGTCCCTTCAGTTTGTGTGAAGAATTAAGAATGTTGACTGCAAGAACTGGAGCGTGTCACAAATGAACCGAAACTCTGTGTTTAGGCCTAGGCATATAGTATAGAAAGCCAAAAATGTCTACTTTTAAACAAACCAATTAGAATTGAAAACAAATACTTTCCGATTATATAATCCAAATGAAAGGTGAATTTTCCTTTATAGGCGCAAGTCAGAAATGCCAACTTCATCATTGTAGTCAACAAAAACACTTGTTTACTTTTGGCAGGGCTTTGTGGCAAACTTTTTGTGCACTTGTTCCACCCCAGCGGCCTATATGAGTCATAAAGTTGTTAAAAAAATAAATAAATAAATAAAAAAATTCAAAAACTCATTATCATTAAACCATAGTTTTTATTCAGAAACTATGTCGTCAAGCGGTGTACATAATACGCTCTGCCAATTATCTGACTATATCCTCGTAAACAAGAATTTATTATCTCTTTATATACATGGGACGGGTAAGTCCACGGAGGAATCCATGTCATTCCGCCATTTTGAAAAACTATAATAGCAGAGAGGATCAAAAAGTACTCAGGCAAACGCATTCCCGCAGCGTGTTTTTGTTCAGCCAGCGTCACGTGACTGAAGCAGCGGAGGAGCAGAGCAGTGAGAAGCGCTTGTCTAAACCATAGGTGGTCGAAACCTGGCAATTTGAAAAAGCTGAATTGCAATTTTATTTTCTATGGCAAATTATATGTATGCCGAAGTTCGAAATTCCAATTCGTACCAAAGTTCCAAATTGAACGGAAAAGGAAACGTGACCGCAGAGTACAAAACAAGAGTAAGTGTCGGATAGCTTTTTCCAGGTGAAGAGCTATGCAGGAGAAAGATTTCAATGAATCGATGTTACAAGTCAATGTTACAATCTTAATTACTAGCTTTTTTTTTCTTTGCTTTGTTGTGTATTTTATAATATAGACAGTAGAACATTTATAGTGAAAAGTTAAACAGACTATTTGAGCGAATAATGTTAGCAGCTACTTGAGTAAAGTAGAGAAGGCGCTGAAAAACAAGGTTTGTTAGTTTACTCTCTGTAACCTAATTCAGATACAAATATTTTAATAGAGCATATGATTGTTCTTGCATTGTTTGAGCACAGTAAAAAAAATACATGGTGAACGTTTAAAGAAATCAGACCAATCATAAAGGCTATCACAATCATGTTTTTATTTTATCTGACAGAAAGCATATGTCTCGTCTCTTAATAACTGACTACCATAAAATAAAGCAACTTTCTTTTTAGCGATTCCTCTTTTTTTCTGACTGAAAATCTGTCAAGTTGACATACAGGACATATCGGTCAAGTTGAAGTCAAGTTAACTTAAGTTACAGGACATATTTATATAACATTTAGAAAGAAGTCCTGTAACTAAGCTCCCAAATAAACAGAAACATGCGACTGAAGAAGTGTGTCCTCTTGCTTTTGTGAAACCTAACAGTAATTTATTTCTGTGTGACTAATGTGACAAATAAAGAAGGCATAAACACTAATTACAATAGTTCATGTTTTTCACAGTCAGTCGGCCTAATTCATACTGTAACGTTTGTTTGCTGTGTCAAGTTGCAGTTTGTTTGAAATTACAAACCTGTTCACCTGAAGGAAAACTCGACAAAGTGCTATTAGAAGATATCCTGTCATAGCTTTTTGGTACATGACGGCTACCGTAGATGCAACGCATTTGAAAAGCGACGCATTGGAGAGCACAATTAGTTTGAATGGAAAATACAATTTCACAGCTAGATGGGAGTAAATCATACACAGAGTCCCTTTAAATATTTAATGTAATTTTGCTACAATGGATTTCATAAAATTGGTAATTAAAAAAATGTATCGTTCAGGAACCTGTATTGAAGTCAAGTTATCGGTATTGAAACAAAACCCAGCCTTACTTTAAAGATTCATTCAAATGTAAAGATGTGTTAACTGCCACCACTTTTACCAAAAACAAAGCAAAATTCACATGTCGCGGAATTCAGTTTTCTTTTTATTTTGGTTACGTTTCATAAATAACTTTAGGGTTATTGTTTTGTTACTTCAATTAATTGCGTATAGTAGCCTACATAACAATGATTTTAAAAGTGGTAACTTTGTAGTCTATTTGTTGTCAACATGAACCTTTGTACTTGGTGCCAATATCAAAACAATGTCAAAACGATATAAAAATTTAGCAAATTATCATTCACAACAGACTTTTTAACAACATGTTTCACATTGCCATTTGCCACACCTTCCCAGTGACACAACTCGGCCAATCTGGATTCATTTGGAATATAAAGTTCGAGATAGTGTTCGAAGCTCCACTTAGAGCAAAAAAGCATTCACATTAGGTTATGTGAATCTGCATTTCAACACCCGTGTGCCCAATCTCGCCAAAACATGGAATTAAAGTAGTTTCATTGTTTGTCTGTTGACTAGCATGTCAACTAGCCTCGCTGTGTAAAACTGCACTGTGTAAACAAAAGCTTGGTCTCTTAAGGTGGATAAAGACTAACCGTCATTCAGATCTGAGGAACAGTCATCCTTCCATCCAATGTTTTCCGGCTAGATGCGTTCCATTTTTGCTCTGGAACACATCGACAGGGCTTGTTGCTGGTGGTCGCGCTTTTTCTAAATGGGGTAATATGTAGCGCTCTACCCCCACCTGCCGTCCCGTGAGAAGTACCAGCATCTCAAATGCATACACACTTCACAAGACTTTGGCAGCTGGTGGTCAAGTTCAAAGACGCGCTTGAGTCACTGGAGCTGTTTTGAACTATAATTTATTAACATACAAACACATGCACAATGCGCCTCCCCCCAAAATGCGACCTTTATTCTGGTTATCTCAATAAAATAACTGCTCAACGTGCACTTAGATTAATATTTTTTAATTAAATGATTAGCCTACTATGAATAACATGATATAGTCTATTTATAGTAAGCCTACTCCTTTCATAGACTACTTCTAGGCTATTTATATTATAGAATGTAGGTTTTATTACGTAAAAGAAGCAAACAAATCATGTCATGCATAATTGTAAAAAGTAACTTTTTGTCTGAGATTACGATCAAATGCAATCCAAAGCCAATGTCTAAATCTAGCAAACGCTGGATCTCCATCAGACCACCTCGAGAACCGTCTGCAAGAATTCTCAAGCCCCACATGAGTCTATGATGATAAGTGCAAACAGAGAGCCTTTGCATTGCTAATACAAGGTAAGCTTAATCTGTCAAAAGAAATGTTTTCTCCAAAGGGACGTGCCCAAACTGCAAAGCAGCGCACAACAAATCCGCCCCACTCCTTACGTCCCCCTCATTCACATAGACCCCTTCAGCAAAATGCATGCCTGAGAGCAAGTCTATTTTCTCACACTTCTCATTTTCATCCTCACAATCATGCGTCCATACCTTGGCTGCCACCGATGAGCAATCCGAGGAAACAGAGGACGGTCCGAATCATTTTCAGCAGGTCCTGATGGACAGCGGCCAGTGCTCGAAGTGAGTTGAACGGACGCTGGACGCTGGATCTCCCTCTCCGCGCGTGTCAGTCTCTGGCGCGCACGAGCTCGCTCACTACTCACTCGCTCACTGTCTGCCACAGACGGGATCTGTTGAGGAGCTCTAAGCAGCTGTGCCTCAATGCAGTACTTTTTTCAAATGCGCCGAACCAGCCCAACCTACCAGCAGCAGTGCATCGCGGCAGGTCCAAACCAATGTCCATCATCAGATCAGTCATAGGCAGGCTATTGATTATTCAGTAGCCTCACATAAACAGTGAAGTCCTAGTCTTAAACCACGTTAAAATCTGAGCTGTTGTCCCATTTCAGCGCGAAATTAATCGTTGTTTTTACTTATTAATTATTTTTTTAGGCTACAATAAAGAAAGGGCATGATGTAAACTAGACATAGGCTATTGGGTCACTTATCAGATAAGAACATTTGCGACTTTGGTTATTGGTCAACTCCTTTAGACAAAAAGTCAGATGTGTTGGCTTCCAATAAAGCTTAAGGTGATCTTTAAGACATTCTCAAATCATTCTGCTTTTTTATTCCATTTGTGAAGAAGAATTTCAATGTCACGTGACAGATTCATGAAATAAGAAGTAGCTACAAATCGTGAAAAATAAAGTTAACAGTAATGAAAGAAGTGTATTGTTGTATCATGCAGTATGCAGTGAGGTTCCATATATCCATATATACGGCTTTTATTCAGAGAGTTTTGGTTACAAAACCATTTCCCAGGCTCTTTGGCTTGTTTATCTAATTCCAGGCAGGGAATTTAAAACCCTCAAAAGACCTCCATTGGGCCATTACATCAAGCTACATAAACTTCCTTTAAGGTCCACTTGGTAGATGACGACTACAAACACTCTTTTTTTTTCGGTCCCTGTTGAAAGGTGTGACTCATAACTTTGCATGAGTCAGAACATGATTCTCGAGTTACCCCCAAAACTAAAAAAAAAACAACAACAAAAAACACCCCACCAATTTAACAGTCTGCACTCCATTACTCTGTTCCATAATTACTTTTTTTTAAGTACAGTTTTTACATAAATCACACAACTGGAGGCAGGAAAAATATATGTGACTTTAAAATACCTCTATTTCACCTTGACACACACTCCCTGCAGAGAGGATGATATTCTGGAGGAGAGGCTTAGTGTATGTTTAGGTAAAGCATGGCTATGGTTCTGTTTACCTGCAGCTTAGTGATGTTTGTTTATCTAAGGAGATGATGCAGGCACTGTCATGGAAAAAACAACTATTGCATTAACGCAGAGAGGAGAAGAGCTGTGGCAATGAGCCATGCACTATACAAATCTAGAGAGAACAGCATTCATTTGAAAGCAAATTCGGTCAAATATCAATTTCAACACCTTATGATTTCGTAGGCTTATCTATAATGTACAATTAGTAGAGTCTAGCAAAATCGCCCACACATCAAGTACTTATTGTCTATACAAGACAATGATGGAATGCCTGGAATTTCTAAGAACAAATTCCTGATCGCATGCTTTAAGGGAAAAGAAGAGAATTCAGCAAAAAAAAAAAAGTCAGTGAGTGCAAACAATCACCTTCTAGTTTGATAACAAAGGCTTATTCATAGAGTTCATAGGCTGCAAGGTTTGCCGAGTTTGAAACTGAAATTATAATTTCTGAATAATGTCCTTAAGGCATCCCTCTAGTTCAGTCATCTGGATAGCCGCATGTTCCTTTTATGATTTAATGCATCTCAAGCAAATCTCTGTTCGCCGTCCTGTTTCATGGATGTTTTCTGATCTAAAGAACATAAATAACAGGGGGAAACAGATCCATAAAATAGGAACTTCAAATTAAGCAACAATTTCAAATGGTGACTAATTCATATACATGGTTTGCTTCTATTGGGACACATTACACTGTAAAAATGAATATGCTTTATCTAATTAAAACAATTGTGGCAACAGATTACAAACAATATTATTAAATACATTTAACAAATTAGAATTGAGTAATAATAATCAAATTAATATCTTAAAAGTTAACCATTTAAAATGAGTAATACTTACAAGAACCAAAAATAAACATAAATTTAAGTCACCATTATGGTGATCGGTGTTTGTTTTAAAGTTTGTTTTACAATTACGGCTTTCTCCTTCAGTGATTCTGCTTGTTAACATCAGGTGTGTTTAATGTTGGCTATATACAATAAAGATATCTTAATTAATCTTTGAAGTCTGTCTGTTAGTGAGATAAAAACAATAAGTAAAATGTACTTAATTTTTTCAAGGCAAGTTTTTGCACTGATATTTTTGAGTAAATATCACACATATAATTAAGTAAACTATACTTAACTAAGTTAAGTGAAAGTAACATAAGAAATTAAGTAATTATTATTTAGCTAATTAAAGATTAAGTAATATCTATAACTATTTGAATTTTAATTAGAACAACATTTCACACAAACAATATTGAATTAGACCACACTGTTTAAGTAATCAATACTTGCAGTGTGTCACTGCAGCATCTTCACTTCGGATAAAGCATGTGTAAACGCAGACCTCAATTGGACAATACACAATGACGGTAACATTTGATAGATCGTTTTTGTGTTTGAATGTGTCATTTTAAGTAAAGTAACTTCCAAATGTCACAAAATGGCAAATTACTAATCCTGACAACAAAAGTAATGATAAAATAGTGTAAATACTGCAGGAAAACAGTGAAAAATCAACCTCATTAATTATTCATGGTCCAGTGCATGATGGGAATGCCAGTATCAGAAAAGTTGAGTAATTTTACTTGATTTTATAATGTTGATATTTACGCTTTCATTTCTACACGATCGAATTGAGTTCTACTATAGAATGTACTTATTATTTTAAATTCTTGCCTGAACTAACTTTGTTCATGTAAATTACATTGTTTTTTTTCTGTAGTATTTACTTCACCACAAAATCATTTTTCTCAGTGTAGTTAAAATTTTTGGTGTAAACATTACTCATTTTAAATGATTAACTTTTAAAGCTGCAATACCTAAGATTTTTGCATTAAAATATCCCAAAATCACAAGGCCAGTGTTATATATTTAGTTAAGATGATAACTTACAATATTCCAAATGTTTCAAACAATGTTTAAATCGTGAGAAAATTGAGATTTTAACCAAGGAAACGGGGCGTGTGAGCAGGGGTGAGCTGGGAGTCGCCAGTCAAATTCCGTCATATCCACGTTACTTCGTGTTTCCGCTTGCACTACGTGTAGTCCTGGACAAATGTGGAAGTTGTAGTTGTGCATTAGTGTCTATCACGTCAGCTTGTTTCGTGCATTTGTATTTGGAATGGTGCACAATTATTCTTTTCAGTTATTCTCGGAATGTGAACTGTTGGCTGTAAAGGGGGTCGCACATTGGACGAAGAAGAGCCGCACCACGTCTAGGACAAAGTCCAGTATCGCACACCGACGCGCACTTTCTATCAGTATATGGCCAGCAATATTGTTATGTTTAATGACATGAAAGGAAGATAATGTCTGTTCTATGTTATGATTGTACTGTACAATTAAATACAATCATTGCTGAGTCTGCAGTCTGAAAACTTTACCTCAGAGCATCCGTAACTGAATGAATTGAGAATATCACCTGAAAAATCTAATAACATCAGCAATTGTCATTCAAGCAGCTGATTTCTGTAAATGAATACAAAACTAAATGCATATTGCAGCATAGGGCAAAGTCAGGATCCATTAGCAACGATTTGACTTCAAACCCTCTCCACCATAGCTTCGTCCAGTGACTCGTACAGTAACATCTGTGATAACTAATTTACTTTTAAACCTGACTTTTCTTGCGGCTATTTCAGTTTAATGAAAAACAAGCATGTCATTAAACACAACATTTATAGAAATCGAACTTTACCTCATCCATGACAACTAATTTTCGATTCCCGTCTGACTGATTTATCCACGGTGGAGCTGAAAACAACAGTTCCCATCATTCCGCGTTCCTCCACGCCGTCATCAAACAAAGCCGTTGTTGTTGTTTTGAATGTAGCGCCCTCTAGCGGCATGCCAATCTTAGGTATTGTAGCTTTAAGGAATAATTTGATTAATTCTAATTTGTTTAATATTTATGAATAATATTGCTTGTAATCTGTTGCCACAAGTTTACTGATTAGATAAAGAGTATTAATTTAACAGTGTAAGGTTGATATTTGAAATACATGCATCACATTAATGCATCCGAGTGACAACACATTTTGAATGACTTCTTTCATTTCCTGAAGGATTGATGGAAATGGACAGAGCCAAATGCATATTTAGGTGTATAGTTTCAACAGTTGTTTTCCAAATGAAGTTATTATGCTTATTATGCTTAAAAGCTCCACGAATGAAGAGGAAAACCTCTCAATTTCAAGCTTCTCTGCCCCTGACAGACAACACTTTGTTACTCTCCAGATAACATCATTAATGAATATAAGTGGAATGAATACTTTGTCACAGTCAAATGCTCAGCATACATGTCACATATAAAAGGATCTTTAAACAGGAAGCTGAGACACACAGACAGTCTAGATACGGGATTAATGAATCGGAGAGAGTGAGAGGCTGTGATTAAGAGGTTCCTGTGTATCGCAAAGCAGTTCAGAGCTTTTTCTTTACCTGTGTGGCAGGAGCAAAGAACCATGAAGAGTACTGGCCATAGAAATGTCCTGCAGCACATGCTGGACTAGAGATGAGCCAACACTTAGAGGTGGAACAAAGTCAGGAATGTTGATTTAAGCTCAAATATCCTGAAGGATCAATCTATAGTATGTCACGTTTCTTTTGGCCAAGGCAGAGGGAAAGTTGAACTGAGAGTTGCAAAGTCATTTTGTACTATAAATCAACTTATTTTTAACAAGGAATTAATTAAAACAGTATTTATAATCTGAGTGGTTTCGGTCACAGACAAAAGGTAAGGTAAATGCAATTTATAAAATACAGAACCACAATTATTCCTTTTTTATAATTCAATTTTTTTTCTTCTTCTTTTGAATTATTGTCTGCTAAGAGGATTAAAACCATTTAAATTCAGGGCACAATTAGAAAACAGCATTAATTTTTGTTTAATAATAATAATAAAAAAAAATAATTTCAGAATTTAAATAAATAAACTCTTTATAAGAATGGCATTTCACAAGACACTACATTCTCACAACATCGAATAATTATGGTTGGCATGCTCCAAAAAAGTATATTACTGTATTAATATTGCATAAACATTATATTATACCATTCAAAACTTTTTGGTGTATTTCATTTTCCTTACAAATGTTATATGAATGTGAAGCCTATTAAGAATATACACTCACCGGCCACTTTATTAGGTACACCTGTCCAACTGCTCGTTAACACTTAATTTCTAAACAGCCAATCACATGGCGGCAACTCAGTGCATTTAGGCATGTAGACATGGTCAAGACAATCTCCTGCAGTTCAAACCGAGCATCAGTATAGGGAAGAAAGGTGATTTGAGTGACTTTGAACGTGGCATGATTGTTGGTGCCAGAAGGGCTGGTCTGAGTATTTCAGAAACTGCTAATCTACTGGGATTTTCACGCACAACCATCTCTAGGGATTACAGAGAATGGTCCAAAAAGAAAAAACATCCAGTGAGCGGCAGTTCTGTGGGCGGAAATGCCTTGTTGATGCCAGAGGTCAGAGGAGAATGGCCAGACTGGTTCCGAGCTGACAGAAGGGCAACAGTGACTCAAATAACCACCCATTACAACCAAGGTGGGCAGAAGAGCATCTCTGAACGCACAGTACGTCGAACTTTGAGGCAGATGGGCTACAGCAGCAGAAGACCACACTGGGTGCCACTCCTTTCAGCTAAGAACAGGAAACTGAGGCTACAATTTGCACAAGCTCATCGAAATTGGACAATAGAAGATTGGAAAAACGTTGCCTGGTCTGATGAGTCTCGATTTCTGCTGCGACATTCGGATGGTAGGGTCAGAATTTGGCGTCTACAACATGAAAGCATGGATCCATCCTGCCTTGTATCAACGGTTCAGGCTGGTGGTGGTGGTGTCATGGTGTGGGGAATATTTTCTTGGCACTCTTTGGGCCCCTTGGTACCAATTGAGCATCGTCGCAACGCCACAGCCTACCTGAGTATTGTTGCTGACCATGTCCATCCCTTTATGACCACAATGTACCCAACTTCTGATGGCTACTTTCAGCAGGATAATGCGCCATGTCATAAAGCTGGAATCATCTCAGATTGGTTTCTTGAACATGACAATGAGTTCGCTGTACTCAAATGGCCTCCACAGTCACCAGATCTCAATCCAATAGAGCATCTTTGGGATGTGGTGGAACGGGAGATTCGCATCATGGATGTGCAGCCGACAAATCTGCGGCAACTGTGTGATGCCATCATGTCAATATGGACCAAACTCCCTGGGGAATGCTTCCAGCACCTTGTTGAATCTATGCCACGAAGAATTGAGGCAGTTCTGAAGGCAAAAGGGGGTCCAACCCATTACTAGCATGGGGTACCTAATAAAGTGGCCGGTGAGTGTATGTTGCTTTTAATAAACAATGACTGTGCTTCTTCAGAACATTCAGTCTCTTAGCTGAAATACTATTCCTATAGCAGTATAACAGAAAAATATCTGAGTAAACTATTTTGTGTCATGAGGTTGAAGGAGAGAACCCAAACACAGACAATATGTAGACACTCAAGGTTTACTAAGGCACAAAACAGTAAACAAAACCCTTGAGGGGGCAAAACAGGACTGAAGGGGACTACACCTTGAATAAGACAAGAAAATAAATGGTAACACTTTACTTGAAGGGGTGTTTATAAGACTGACATGACACCCTAGCCATGACATGACATATGTCTTGAATATGAAGTAGGGTTTATGCATGTTTATTACAACCATCATTAAGTGTCTTTCGCTCAATAACGACATTTTGAATGCAAATATGACATTCTTTAAGATGTTTTGTTATGACATCTTGGCATAAACCATAACATCATAACCTGTCAGTGTCTTTGACAACTTGACATAAAATTAAGATAAACTGTCATGAGGTTGGCTTTGACATTGGCTGTCATGCCCTCAACTACAGTGGAACTAATTGAATTTATCATTAAAATGTAATAATGCCTTCATGACAGCCAATGTAAAAACCAAGTCAGTCTCATCCAATTGTCATATAACTGACGTCTTGGGACGTCTTTGCACCATACGTCAATACATGCCTTTTTAGGGCCCCCTTAAACGTCGGTAGATGGCGTTATCGGATTCTACCCCAGACCTAAACCTTACCCTAAACCTAACCCGTCACCTAACTGACGTTAAAGGTAAAGCGTCAGTCTGTATGACGGCCCGGGATCATCATCTACCGACATTTAAGGGGGCCCTAAAAAGGCATATATTGACGTATGGTCAAAAGACGTCCCAAGGACGTCAGTTATATGACGAATTGGGATGAGACTGTGTTACAAAAACCAACCACATGACAGTTTAATGTAATGTTAACCAATAAAGGTGGTTTCTTAAGTTTGATAATTAATCTGCTATGTCATGTTTATGACAGGTTGTGTTGTCTTAGTAATGTCAAGTTGTCATGACAAAGACACTGACAGGATGTGATGTATTGGTTTATGTCAAGATGTCATAACAAAGACATCCCAAACAATGTCATATTTGCATTAAAAATGTCATAAGCGAATGACTTAATGACAGTTGTCACAACATTTTATTCATAACATATCGATCGCTGTTCGATGAAACCGCGTATGTCCATTTTGACGATTTTGAGATTTTTTCATCGGATAGAATGTCCAGGTTCATTTCCGTATACAGCATGCTTCACATTATCTAAATGACCAATGAAAAGTTGTGAAATCATGTTATCTGATTTCCACGTATTTCCATTTGCTGTTAAAGCTGTCAATCACGCAGCGTATCTCCCATAGACAGTATGGTATCTCCCCGCCCTGTGGAGGCATATCGCCGTTCTCGTGAAGTTTCTCGCCGGTCTCGTCTCTGAGACCCCTACACCTGGTATTATAATGCGATCTGTATCCAGATAAGTTATCCGGATAATAAAAAAGACATGTTAATGCAAGGTATAAATACGTTGTGATCGGATTGTGATCGGATCGGCCTGACCATCTGGAGGTAGTCTGGCTCGCATTGTGTTCGGATCTTTACTAGGTGTAAACATAATCTGGTTGTTGAACCACATATGTATATTTTACTCCTCCCAAAAATGCTAAAAAAAAATGAGAGAGAGCGTTTTATATAGGCTATAGACACGTTATAGTCAGATATGACGGCGCTACTGCGACACGCATCACCGCAGATGAGCAGCTGCGTCAAAAGTGAAAGTAAGTCACAGACACAATCATCTTCACAATCACACAATCATCTTCAAGTAAAGAAACGAAGTGATCTTACAGGGCAGGCTGTTGCCACACTTTCTTATTGATGTATGTCTTTGATTTTGAAATTAGCTGATGATAAAATGCAGCTCATATCTGTAATAAAATGCAGCTCATTTCCGACAAAATTACGATAGGATTGTGTAAATAAAGTATCAGTCTAGCATCGCCATGTCAGTGTATTGTATTCATTGTCTCTTCATAGTTTGCAAGAGACATTTAATAAACTGAGCGTAGCCTATTCATCTGTCAATATGAAACGCGATTTGGTCATTCTAATTAATGATCGGAAGAACGCGTATCGACCACCGTTACTATACAATATGCACGTATGTCCATTTAAACTCGATTTTGGGTCAAATATGGATTATATCATGACACTGGCAAGAATATGGTTACATTTAAAGATGTTGTGCCAAGCATGACAACGCTACGTTCAGCTGCTTTTGAAATTACATGTTTTTTTCACTTCCTGAAAAGTAACCGTTTTGGACATACGTGAGTTTCATCGGGCAGCGACAATATGTTATATCGTGATTATGAAGGTGTCATGTTAGTCTTAAGAACACCCCTTCAAGTAAAGTGTTACCAAATAAACTAAGACTAGATACTGACTTGATGAAAAAACAAACAGCTACACAAACTCACAATTCTCATTACCAGATTAAAACAGTACACACAGGACTGTCACCGAGAGTAACAAGCACTGATTGACAATGTACCGACACATGACAGCAAACACAAGGGGATTAAATAGGGAGAAACTAATGACGAGGACAGGTGAAGCTGACTAGACAATAATGACAAGACGAGGATAACAAGGAGGTGGCGTTAGGGAGACAACACAAGCACATGGCCCAAACAAAAGACAATGTGCTTGTACACAAAACATGCTGTCATGATCCTGCCACAAGACAGTTAAATCAAGAACATGATGGCAGAATAATGACATTTTGAATTTAAAGATAAGGATTTTAACGGTTTAATAACATTTTATTAAGTTTCAGCTACACTAAATATTTAATTGGAATTATAGTTTAATTTAATATTATGTGGACTCAAATGGAATAAGTTCACAGAACTTATATAAACTTACGGTAAATGTAGGAGAGAGTTTTTGACTTTCTCAGTTTGTGTAAACCTAGGGTTCAGAGTATTTACTCGCATTAATTTCACACATCTAAATATATATATATATATAATTTTTAAAAATAAAAATTGAGTTTGACAACAATCACACCACAAAACACAGCTACATAGCATAGTTTAGTACTTCTGAACACTAACTCTCAGTATTTATTTACCTTTTTTCTTATGGTTTTTCAATAGAATTCATAAAAGTATAGAATTGAATAACATAGTTCTAATAGGGGCACATTGTGTGTTATAACGTTCCCCATCTACAGAACTGGATTTAAACCCGGCTTCTGGTTAGCGAACCATTAAAGAACTATCTCAACTGTTAAATTACACATTGGAGATTCAAGTAATATCAGACTTGTCTAATTTTAAATAAACACAAAAAAATAGAGATGAAAAAATTAACTTAAATGGGAAATTTAATTTCACTATTTTTAAATACATTTACATTTCGTCCATCTTCCAAAGATTTCTGAATTTTGGTGCATTTTTTTTTCTCCATAGTGTTGATAACTAATAAATACACACATTTTCACCATGCTAGCATGTGTGAAAGGATTTACAGTACGAAACAAATGTGTTATTGTTAGGTATTCTCGCAACCGGTTTCTCAAATGATTTTAGTTACCTTAACTCATTGGACATGTCTTTAAACTGTTTTTCACATATTTGAAAGCCAAACAATGTTTTTCTGTCCACAAATACATTAACATTACTGATTCTTGACATTTGAGTCTTACTACATCATGGTTTCCACTTCGGGGTTTGCGAGCTTCTCTCTTAACTCATGTTGCATCGTTTCACACCATTGCTTGCCAGACGCTGAACTCATTCCCGGCATGTCAGACGTCAGCGGCCCGGTGTCTTAACGGCCTATATGCTCAGAGACAGAGGCAGAGAGCTGAGACTGAAGAGGAGACACATTCATCAATAAGCCATTAGCAATCCTGCATTGAGCATCTGCAACCAAAAGCTCCTCATTCACTGTCTATTCATTGATCCTAGCATGTGTTAACTGAGCAGAAACATGCGCGCGACATCACTGACACCATCACTGAGCCACTCATTGCCACTGAGCTGGTGATTGGCCGTCAGTGAGGGTCAGAAAACCAGGAGAAGTATTGATAATGAGCTAATGGTTTGCAAAACATCCAATACATCGTTTGTGAGTAGTAGGCTATTAGTTAAGGGATTCAAATAAAATATGCAGTTAAAGGGTTAGTTCACCCAAAAATGAAAATTAAGTAATTAATTACTCACCCCGTGCTGTACCAACCCCGTAAGACCTTCGTAAATCTTCGGAACACAAATGAAGATATTTTTTTATTAAATCTAAGAGCTAGATCACTCCTCCATAGGCTGCCTAAGGGACTGGCACTTGACGGCCCATAAAGTCATTAAAGAAAATGTTTAAATATTCCATGTGCCTACAGCGTCGCAATTATAAGTTTATCAAGCGACGAGACTACTTTTTTCCTCTTCAAACTGTTTTCAACATGGATAATAATCGTACATGTTTTTGGAGCATAAAATCATCATATTAGAGTGATTTGTGAAGGATCATGTGACACTGAAGACTGGAGTAATGATGCTGAAAATTCAGCTTTTTTTAGAGGAATAAATTATATTTTAATATATATTAACATAAAAAAGTCATTTTAAATTGTCATAATATTTCACAATATTACTGTGATTTTTGTGCATTTTTTATCAAACTTTATACTTCTTTTAAAAACATAAAAAATCTTACCGATCTTAAACTTTTGACCGGCATATTCACACACACACGCACGCACACACACACACACACACACATATACATATACATATACATATACATATACATATACATATATATATATATATATATATATATATATATATATATATATATATATATATATATATATATATATATATATATACTGTATATATATATATATGAAGAGTTCAGAAGCAAAAGCCTCTAAATGCCATTTGAAATTTTCTTCTAAAATGACCATTTTTATCAAGCTTGTATATTTAAGTTCAGTAATTTCACTTAAATGACAATTAATAGGTAATCTTCATTGCCATTTAAGTGAAATTACTGAACTTAAATATTCAAGCTTGATAAAAATTGTCATTTTAGAAGAAAATTCCAAATGGCACTTAGAGGCTTTTGCATCTGAACTCTTCATATATATATATATATATATATATATATATATATATATATATATATATATATATATATATATATATATATATATATATATATATATATATATATATATATGTATGTATTGTATATGTATATGTATCTTGTGAAATGGTCTATATACAGTATATATATATATATATATATATATATATATATATATATATATATATATATATATATACACATATACACACGTATGTACATACGTACATACGTAGATACATACATACATACATACATACATACATACTATATACTGTATATAGACCATTTCACAAGATGTAAACAACGCTGGTCCAGAAACACTACCTGTTTCAATTTGTAACTGTTTTCTTTATTTCTATATATATATATATACAGTATTAAAGGACATCATCATAGAGCTGATTTGCAAGACATGCTAGACAGACATATGGCCAACCTTAAATACACACTGTACAAAAACAGGCAAACCAGCCTGAACACAAACCTTCTAAGAACTTCTTTTGACACTTTAGACGTTTTATTCTGTGGAAGAATGACGTGTCAGACTTAAAAGTATAATTTAAAAGTTAAATTTGACCACATACAATTAGACCCAATTAACTATGACGGGCAAATAAAAAGATGTTGGCAGCCTAACACACCAATTATGATGACATTTTCTCTGGCAGAGATTGCATTTATTTTATCATGCTCTTTCCTTTACATCTCAGAAACTAAACCACCTCAGCACAAGGTGTTTTCTTTTTTATCAGTCACATTTTTTCTATATATATTTTCTATTGTAGGCTTATCATTCCGGTCACTCACCGTGCCTTTCCTCAAATGACACTTGGGAGTTTCTGCAGCCAGAATACAAGCTCTTAAAGATCTGCCCATCTCTGTGGCACAATCATTTTCAAGCCTTCAGTTTATAATATCAGATGAATTGATTTAAACAATCCATAAGCTGGTAATAAGTCCATCTTTGCATAAACCAGCCAGCCCCAGATTCACATTATAGTTTTGTCTCGATTGCTCACATTTCTTGAAAACTGCTCTCCTTTTCTATAAATTGTGTTAGAAAGTTCAGACAGAAGCACGTTCAGATAATTAACACGGATGGAGAGCACTCAGCAGTCATGATTAAACGTGTATATATAGACTCAGCAGTCTCACCTCATTTCTCTGACAGTTTAGCAGCGTCCCTCCACCACCCCTTCTCCATTTTCTAGTCCTAAACTACTTTACGGTGAGGGGGGGGGGGGTACTCTGGGTTCGGGTCGAATTCCGAGCTCGGATCCCTCCCCCTGGACAGCACGCCAAAAAAGCATTATACGTTATTCCCTTTAAGTGTATGTAAGTGTGAACTCGTGAAACACAATGCTCAGGACATGAAGCCGTAGAAATAAATGTTTGTTCACTGTACTGTAGGCTAAATGCATGTTGCAAAACAGCAAAAAACCCTGTGCATTTAGCACTTGTACAAAAAGACAAAACAGAAATCTTGTGCATTTACACGTAGGGTGGGAATTGATAAGATTTTATCAATATCAATGCCACAAACGATTCTGCTTATCGATTCGATTCTTTAACGATTCTCTTATCGATTCCTGATTGCACTGTGCGGGAAAAGGTAGTCATATGCTTTTTCTGGGGAAAACAAGTGGTTTTATTTGTTTTAAACCTTACACTTGAAAAAGCAAACTGTACTTTTTATGTTATTTATGTAATAAATTGAACCTTATTGAAAAGTGTTACGATTAGTTATTCACCAATATTAAGTCCCGTGAGTTCAGTGTTGGAAGATCAGTTCACTTGTTTTAACCATTCACTAAAACGAATTCGGTTCAAATGAGTCATACGTTTGCGAATTAAACATGTCATCATCGGACGTGCGCGCGTTGTTTGATTATCCCGGCGGTTGGGACATCAAACAAGAAGATGTGTGTCATCAAAGAAAACATTTCATCCCTGGATCATTTTTTTCTGTTTATTTGAAGTGTGGTTTGTCCGCTGAATGTGCGGAACGCATTTCAGAGAAGATAAGGCAACAAAGGCCTATTTTAGCACAATTCACGGCCAGCGGTAATTCAGGGAAAACAAAACTCTGAATGCTCCACATGAAACTTTAGTCTCCTGACCTTACCATCGTGTCGATTATTTTGATTAATATGTGCGAGGGAGAGAGAGAGAACAAGACGGCGCTTAGTTTTGAGACGGTGAAGCCTGAGAGAGAGTGCGCACGCACGACCGGGGCACTCTCTCTCTCTCTCTCTGCTCGTTCAGTTTAACATGTGCGCTGTCACAAGCGCAGAGGTTCATCACTACAGAGAGAGACAATTTTACTCACCCGATCAAATAAGGCTTTGGCGGTACAAAAATAAGCTTGGGACAGTTGTGAAAAACACAACAGGGACAGTTGTGAGTTCACGGTCTGTAGTCTAAGTCAGAGCAGGAGCATCGATAAGAGGACTCGTTAACGTCGAGTGCATACAATATCGATGGATTGTAAAACTTAGAACTGGTTTCTCGAAGTGGAACCGGTTCTCAGTTCCCATCCTGATTTACACGTATAGCACTAGTAAAAACAAACAAAAAATCGTATGCGTTTGCCACTTGTGTGCAGTAAGCCCATGTAAAAATAAAGTACAAAAATATACAAATAAGTGCATTACTCAGCCACAGCATCATGTCTCCATACTAGGTCATGCCACAGGACTTCATCCACATCCCAGGCCATATTTTGTCTGCCCAGGCAACTGAGGAAAAAACCCCTGGCATGCTGTATCCAGGCTTGGCATGCCTCCACACCTATGTCACCAGAGGCAAGTCCCATGGCTTGCAGGAGATTTACTGTACTCTGGTGTAAGGTTGGTGTCCATGCACCTTCCACCACCATGAGGAGAAGAATTCCTCAAATGGGGTTTAGGAAAAGGGGAGTATGGTGGAAGGCAAAGATTGATAAAATCTTGGTTCATGTTGAACCAGTCTCTAACCTGGAGGGCTCTGTCAAAACTCACATTGTCCCAAACAACAACATAGATGGGATGCTCATCCTACTGCCCTAACAGAGCATCTCGCATGAGATTTAGGGAAATGAGGAGCTGGTGAGTGTTGTAGGGCCCCAGGTTAACACAGTCTCATCCCAAGACACTTTTGACCATACGTCGAATATCCGCCGTTTCAGGGTACCCTTTAACGTCAGTTAGATGACGATACTGGGACGTCATACAACTGACGCTTTACCTTTAACGTCAGTTAGATGACGGGGTAGGTCTGGGGTAGGTTTAGGATTAGATAACGTCATCTAACCGACGTTAAGGGGTACCCTAAAAAGGCGGATGTTGACGTATGGTCAAAAGCGTAAGTTGTATGATGTCTTTGGAGGAGAGCACATAATGTAACATTGCCACCACGCTGCCCAGGAACACCAACAATGGTCTGATGGCCAATCGAATTACATCCTCTACTTCTCCTTTTGGTGAAATTAAACCCAGCTTCATCCATGTAGATGTATTCATGGGGTCTTTCCATTGCATCCAGTTGAAAAAACATCTGTAGAAATAGATAGTTTTGTAAGTGATACGGAAAGTGATTTAGGCCACTACAGTAAATCACTAAGAGTAATCAACATTCAATCAACAACGAGTTGCGGTCAAAGGGCACTCTCTATAGCTGTTTCATGCGCAGTCTGTTGCGCTTGAGGACACGAATCAACAGTAGAGACGGCTGACACTGTTGATACCCTCAAATTTTACATGATCCTCAATGATCTTCTGCTGAATTTCACTCAGTTTAATGGCATTGTTCTCACAGACCATATCAACAATTAGGGTCTCTTGGTATGGGGAGAACATACCTGTCATCCCACCCCCATGTGGCAGTCTTTCAATTCTACAAAAAAAGAATATGGCGTTACAAAAAAATATACAAGGAATACTAGGCCTACTAACAGTTAGACCAACCTTCCATTACAATACTACAGTACATTGGTACAGGGATGTACTGAAACATATATTTACTTACAGTACACTGTGGTACAGTATATAGTATGGCATACAGTAATTGATGTCAACATTTATATATTGTACTATAATGTAAAAAAAATACCTGTTCTCTTCTCAAAATTTTGGATTATGGTGGACACTGTGAATCTACTGATGTTTGGTTGTACCCTTTGTCCAGCCTCTCTCATGCTTCATACCATGGACAAGAACATGGTCATGGATTTCATCAGATATTACTGTTGTTTGTCTTCGCTGACCACCTCGACCTCCTCTCACACAAACTCTTCCTCTCAGATTTCCTCACAAACCAGTTCTCTCTGAACTGGCTTACTGTATATGTTCCCTCACAACACTAGCCACAAGTGTGATCAATTTTGAGTTGTTGTGTTCAAGTGGTGACACCTGTCCTTCAATTGTGTTTGACTTTTGTCACTTGTGCTCACCATTATGCAGCACAGGAGCATCACAATGAAATGTGTTGGCAAGTTGTGTCAAGTTGTGAGAAGTGCTGATGGTTTTGCCAAAGAGTGATTGATTCAATCAGTGGGTTCAGGCGACATTTGGTTCAGACAATAGGGTTTAGTGTTTTAGCAATTGAGAAAAACTGATACTATTGTTTGTAGAGAGTGTTAAAGGGTTAGTTTACCAAAAAATTAAAATTATGTCATTAATTACTCACCCTAATGTCATTCCAAACCTGTATGACTTTCGTTCATCTTCGGGAACACAAACAAAGATGTTTGAAATCTAAGAGCTTCTCTGTCTGTCTGACAGCTACGTAACTACTACCTAGATGCTTTAAAAAGTTCATAAAGCGATCGTAAAACTAATCCAAAAGTTTAGTCCAAAATTTTATGAAGAGACACTACTTTATATGATGAACAGATTGAATTTAGGCTTTCATTTACAAAAACATTCAGCCACTCATACAGTAAGTTGTCAGTAAACCGACAGACATGCGAGAACCAGTGTTGAGAACCATCTCGTGTTGCGCAGAACATTTGAGAATCTGTAAGAGGTTTGTTTTTGCAGGACAAGCAGTTTTGATTGAGTTTATGTTTCATAATCAATGTTTATATGTGGATAAAACTAAAAGCCTAAATTCAGTCTGTTAAAAAAATGTGGACATAATTTCACCCCACCCACACTTTGGGACACATATCTTGGGGTTCACAAGAGCCCTATCTGAGCATTTGACACATCTCAGGTCTCATTCAATGACAGTCTTAAACCGCAATAAAATGCAGTACTTTGCATGTACTCCTATTATATGAATTAAACTCATTATATTTAATTGAACAACAAATTAGTCAATGTTTACCACAGTGACATTTAGGGTAAGTATAAAGGTTGCTATAATGTATTGCCTAATAATACAGCCTTGAAATTTCAAACCCTGGCTACATTTGTGTTTGGAGGGAGTTTCTTTCCCGTTACTTTCTCAAAAAGATATTTGGACATGTTTATTTTAGCACAAAAACATACAGGTTGCATTTCTTCAAAGGTTGCTTTTGGATCCTTGTGAAGTCCAACTCTTTTTTCATGTTTCTTTTTTCATGTCTTTTTTTTAAAACCAGAGCTCTTTGTTTTGATGTTGAGCTGTAGACTGACATTTATAAAGAGAGAGAGAGAGAGGGGGGGGGGGGGATTGGACGAGAGAGATTGGACGATTTGATGCTGGTAAATAAACAACTATAGTCCTTTTACCATGTGATTAAAAAAGACTTAGAGCAAAGTCAGTGAGATTTTGCCTTTTCTCAAAGGCTAAATGAAGATTGATGAATGACCTGCAATTTATGCGTACAGAATTAGACTTGAAATTCAGGCCCTTCTAAAGTATTTGTCAATGAACCATTTATAACAGTGAAGGTGTAGTCAAGTGGACAGGTTAGATTTGTTGAGACTATATTTCCTCCAATGGCACAAAGCCCAAGCTCCAGCATTTTATGAAAATGTATTTCTATAATAATCCACCATTTTGTTGTACCCTACAATGGAGATGTTGTAGGCTATTGTGTTGGCATAGCATTTCAAATCGATAATTAGAAATCATTCACTTCACCATTAATCCCAAGTCTGAAAGTGTCACATGCACGTTTCTGATATAGCCTGAAAAATGCCAAAAAAATGTCTCTGAAATGCCACAGAATGAACCTGTGTTCAAATGACAGATAAATCCAGCATTGTCTGAAAATTAACACAGAAATCCAATGTTCACCCTGACTTTCCATTGAACAAGCCATTTATCTCTCTCTATTCAACAGCAAGAATGCTCCATTGTGCAGGCACAGTTAAATGACTATTATTGTTGTAAAGATGGCGGCCAAAAGCACTTATCATGTTTATATGCAGAGAATGGGGTCGGTAAGATTGAATAATTTAAAATTTTAAAGAATTGTATACTATTTTTTATTTATACTTATAACACTTAGGTTACATAAGATCAAGATGAAGAATCTAGCACACAAGGTTTATTAGAATAATCCAAACAGCCAGCATGCGAAACAGCGTACAGACACAAACACACACAAACATATGAATATGAACTAATGATAACGGTATCAATGACGCAAACAATTGGTGGGAATCTGAACAAAGAAGATACGTGACAAATGAAAACAAACTGAAAGTCCATGAAAACAAACAAGTCCATGAAAATGAAACTAAACCGAACGATAACAATACTATTCAGCAAGGATGCATTAAACTGATGACAGTAGTGACATTAAAAACTTATATTGTTAGGATTCTGTTTCAAATAAATGCTGTTCTTTTGAATCAAAAGAATATTTTTTGATCAAAGAATCCTGAAAAAATGATGTATCTTGGTTTCAACATAAATATTAGGCAGCACAACCGTTTTCAACATTAAGTAAAGATTAAGAAATGTTTCTTAGGCACCAAATCAGCATATTAGAAGTATTTCTGAAGACTGATGCTGATGAAGTGTTAACATGAGTAAACAGTTAATTCATCATTCATAAAGCATTCATAGATATTAATAAGCAGTTTTATAAATACAGCTATAAATGCTTTCTTCTATGATTTAAAAGTATGTCTATAATTTGTTTAATAATTGTATTTTCATCCTTTATTAATGATCAACTTATCATTTCTAAATGAAGAATTGCATTTTTTTATAAACCAGTTATTTAAGAGTTGTCAGTGGTTAATAATATTCCTTAGAACGTGCAAGTAAATGATTAATAAACTATTAAAATGTACAGTCATACATCTTATTATTCAGACATATAGTGATGGTTACTTAGTGTGTTAATAAATTCTTTATTAACATGTATTTATGCTGTAGGTTAATTCGGGTAGTTATAAAGCATTTAGTAGTGGTCAGTTAACAATGTTTGTGAGTTCATCTAAAATGAGGACTGCCCTGTAAAGCATTTACAAAGGAGATTTAAAGGTTGTTAAATATTTCTATGTTCTGTATCACTGTGTTGTGTTTGTTACATTTTACTGTTTAGAAGATTGATGAGCCTTTACATTTTCTTTTATAAATGCTTGACAAGGCATGACTAGTCCTCACTTTAGATGAGCTCACAACCATAGTTTACTGACCACTACTAAATGCTTTATAACTACCCGAATTTACAACATTTACTTACACTTTCTATGTGAATGACTGAACTCTTTAACTGGTTTGTAAATAATGCTACACTTCATTTAGAAATTATTTATTGATAATTAACAAAGTATGAAAATACAATTATCAAATGCATTATAGAAATTCTTATAAATCAAGAAAGAAAGCATTTATAGCTGTATTTATAAACTGCTTATTAATGCTTTATGAATGATGAATTAACTGTTTACTCATGCTTAACAACGATTAATGGCGTGCAGTTATTATAAAGTGTTACCAAAAAATCTTTATAATATTTCAAAATATATATATTTTTTTCTCTATGTGTTTTTGATCAAATAAATGCAGCCTTGAGCATAAACTTTTAAAGGCTGGGCTACAACAGTGACCTTATCCTGACACTGTATTATTAGAAATAATCCTTTATTTTAGTATAGCTACTGGAGAGATTGATTTCATGAGCCCTCCAATACACAACTTTGGGTCTTAAAGGTTACATGGAGGACAGATACTCTTTACCATTTATTCCACTGTAGACTATAGTGGATATCCACAAATTGTCTTGTTCATTATAAAAAGAAACAGCACTCAAAAGTAGTTACGACCACAGACTGCAAAAAATAAGAGTCTAACCAGAAGAAAACTTCACAGCTAGACATTTTGTAAGTACAAACTGGACACAGATAACTTTTTTATTATCTTAAGTCGCGATTACTTCATAATTAATGTCTAAGGATTCATATTGATCTTTTTCCATTTGTTTTTCAGCAAAGTTTGAGCCTCCAGCATGTGTCGTTTTGAAGATAACAGTCCACAGCTTTAGACACAAGCATGGCAGCCCTTTATTCTGAAAATGGATTTGTTCTTCTTTCCAACATAATGATAATTTGCTTTAATAGGGCACATGAGCGATTGTCCAGCGATCTCCTTTACACATCTCCACATGTTCCTGGATAACGGGATCCAGTTCTACTCAACAGCCATGTCCATCAGCCAGAGGATCTTTTGATCCCTGTGATGTGTAATTAACACACAACCAGATGTTGCCATCTTTAATACATGGCATTAATGTACTTAAGAAGGATTTACTAAATTGGGAGTGTCAGCAAGATGATTCCAGAGACCCAAACTGAATTTCTTTGCATAGACTGATGAAGCTAAAAATGTCTCCCTCTGTCCATCTGTTGCTGAGGGTCAAGGCCAAGCTCTCTCTACCATTGCTAATGCTCTTAATTTTTGCCCAGCAATGTCTTTTCACTATATTCACAGAGAGTTTAAAGGGCCAGAGGTCCCATAAGCTCACAGCAGGAGGAAAATCAGCCTGAAACCTCATCAATTAGAGGAGAAATGAGAAACAGCCATGGGGAGGTGTGGTGAGAGGCTAGGCGGCATAGCTGTAAGCATTGCTAACGAATAATGTCAGTCTTATTGATGGAAATTCAAAGAGAGTACCAAGGTTATGATCTGCGGTCAAACTGGTTTTAGAGGATTTGGACATTGGAAAAAACGTTTGCATATTTGCTAGCAACTTCGTCTGAGATTTAGAAATCTGCCTCCAGTGGGTGGAATGTTTATGATATGTTCTAAATTCTATAGTAGGCTAATTGACTTACTCTCATGTCATTCCAAACCTGTATGCTGTTTCGATTTTCGAACACAATTTGATTTTCGAACACAAAGTGAGAAGTTCAGATTCAAAAGTTCAAAAGCCTCTAAGTGCTATTTAAACTTTTCTTCTACAATGATCATTTTTAACAAGCTTGTATATTTAAGTTAAGTAATTTCACTTAAATGACAATTAATAGGTAGTCTTCATTGCAATTTAAGTGAAATTACTGAACTTAATTATACAAGCTTGCTAAAAATGATAATTCTAAAACTGATCATTATAGAAGAAAATTTCAAATGGCACAGAGGCTTTTGCATCTAAACTCTTCATATAAATATAAAATCAAAGTATAAATGAAAGTCAAAACCCATTTTTAGTCATACCTGGAAACAAATCCTGGTCAAATAGGTTATGGGCCGTTTTGTAGAAATGTTTGGTTCAAAGTTAGAGTTTAAAACATCATGAAAAGAAAATAATATGAGCAGAAACTGTCTAACTAAATGAACGTTAGTTCATACGTTCATTCACACACCCGAATCATATTTAAACACTCGTTTTGGTTTTACATAACTAATGTTATCTCTTACTAATGTTATGAAGGAGCTAAATTTATTTATTATTCTAAACTGTTTTAATTATTCTGATTTCTTTTGAATATTTTAATTTCTTCTATGTAAAGCACTTTGAATTGCCATTGTGTATGAAATGTGCTATATAAATAAACTTGCCTTGCCTTGCCTTGCCTTGCCTAAATGAATTAACGCACGGCGCAAGCGTCTGTGAATTCGTCTATTCCTTCCTATCAGACACGCATTTGATATTTAAACAGTCTTTGTGGAGTTTACTGACAATATTCAATAACGCGAATTAGAACAAAGCACTTAAGAATAATGACTTACTGCATCAGCTGAATCCGTGCTCCTCAAAATGAAACTGGTAACTAAGGTAATGTTTTTCCAGGATTGCGCAGCAAGACGAAAGGTTACAGACGACGTTAGATCCATAATAAACGGTATGTTTTTATCGATGTGGGGCGTTTTCATGGCTTGCCTCAACATTAGTGTTTGAATAGCACGCGGTTTCAGTGGGCGGGGTCACATTAGCACGTTATTAGCTGTAATGAGGAGAAAGGGAAAAGACTGGCATCTCTTGTCAACGGTTAATAAATCCATTGTCTCATTCTGATGTGTTTTGTGTGTGTGTTTGGGTATGTGTGGGCGTGGTGTCTAATTCTGTTGATTGTCAGCACCAGCTGTGGTTCATCACCACTCATATATAAGTCAGTAATTTCAGTCTCATGTTGTCAGATCGTTGTGGCTTCCCCGGTGTTGTGTCCTGTTCCTGTGTGGCTTCAGTTCGTCTCCTCGTGTGGATTCCCTGTCTCCGTGATCTTCGTCGTCTTCGGTGTATCACGGTTGGATTGTTTATTGTTCCTGGTTCCTGTCACTGAGCACGCCGACTTCATCACTTCTCTCCGGATTGCCCATCGACGTCCCTGTGTTTCTTCCACCTGAGTGTTTGTTCCCCGACCTGTGTGACTGTATCCTGACTACAATAAACAACTTTTACTTGCTATTGTTTCCGCTCTGTATCATTACAGAACGATCTGACCAATCATGGAAGCAGCAAGTGCGACGTTGAAGGATTTCATTCGAACACAGCGTCGCGAGAATGGATCAACAAGGAGAGGAAATCATGAACACAGGTCGTGCGGTTCAGGCACTCGTGACACAGGTGTCCGAGCTCACCCAGCAGCTTCAATTTCTACGCGGTCCCACTGCGCCGCCCACACCGCCCGTTCAACCCCCTCCGGTGCCGCAGGAGGGTCAACCTGAGCCTCGTCTTCCTACGCCTGAGGGCTATTCTGGTGAGCCTGAATATTGCAGAGCTTTTCTCACTAGATGCTCTATGCATTTTGCTTTACAGCCACGGACATTTCAGGATGAAAGATCTAAGGTAGCGTTTGTATTGACTCTCCTGTCGGGGAAGGCGGCACTCTGGGGAACGGCGGTGTGGGAGAACCAGGACGATTGTTGCACCTCGTTCCAGGCACTCTCCGAGGAGATAAGAAGAGTATTCGATCGTGCGGTGGCGGGTAAGGAGGCAGCCAGATTACTCGCGGATCTACGCCAAGGGGATGGCTCGGTGTCGGATTATTCTATTCGTTTCCGCACCCTGGCTGCAGAGTGCAAATGGAACGAGGAGGCGCAGTGGGACATGTTTCTGCATGGGCTGGCTGACCGCGTTCAAAGAGAGATATATATCTTGGACCTTCCTAAGACTCTAAATGGTCTGGTGGAGTTGGCGATGAGGGTCGACTCACGCTTAAGTCGTGTGAATTCTCGTGCACGTTCTTATCGACCACAACAGTACCCTGAAGAACCACGAGGTGGCGACGGGAGCGCGGTCAGCCCAGTTTTCGACCACGAGCCCATGCAGATCGGGAGAGTCTCGGCTTTCCCGGAGGAGAGGGAAAGGCGGAGGTCCCAGGGACTCTGCTTGTACTGTGGTAAAGCTGGCCATTTCCTCCACTCTTGTCCAGTAAAAGAGCAAGCCCGATAGTAAGTATGAGGCTACTATCGGGTGGGATCTCGCCGAGAAGACCTCAACCACATCATCGACCCTCCTCCCGGTAAGACTGAGATGGGCAACATCCACGCACCCCACTCAAGCACTCCTGGATTCGGGAGCAGAGGGTAATTTTATGGACTACAATCTTGCAGCTAAACTTCAGATTCCCATCACTTCTCTCAGACAGCAGATTTCTGTCAACGCACTCAACGGACAGGAGCTTCCTAGGATTTCTCATTCTACTGAACCCATCACTCTGGTCACGTCTGGCAATCATACTGAAAGGATTTCATTTCTTCTCATGGACTCTCCTTTGGCACCGGTGGTTTTAGGGCACCCTTGGCTCACTAAACACAACCCCCGCATTGACTGGCACAACAATTCCATTTCCTCCTGGAGTAACCACTGTCATGAGTCATGTTTGTTGTCTGCCTGTTCGTCTGTGTCTGGTTCTTTGTTTCAGAACGAGGCAGTGGATTTGTCTAACGTGCCCGCGGAGTATCTGGACCTGAAGGAAGTGTTCAGTAAGTCACAAGCTGCTTCTCTTCCTCCGCATCGTCCCTATGACTGTGCTATAGATTTACTGCCAGGTAAGTCTCCGTCTAAGGGCAAACTTTACTCTCTTTCCATTCCTGAGAGGGAGGCTATGGAGAAATATATTTCTGATTCTCTCGCCTCTGGGTTCATCCAGCCTTCCTCTTCTCCTGCGGGGGCGGGGTTCTTTTTTGTTGGAAAGAAGGATGGGTCTCTGCGACCTTGCATTGACTACCGAGAGTTGAATAACATCACGGTAAAGAATACTTATCCTTTGCCGTTGATGTCTTCAGCTTTTGAGAGGTTGCAGGGAGCATCCATTTTCACAAAATTGGACTTACGTAACGCTTATCATTTGGTTCGCATCAGGAAGGGGGATGAATGGAAAACTGCTTTTAATACCCCTAGGGGGCACTTTGAATATTTGGTTATGCCATTCGGTCTGTCCAACTCCCCAGCAGTTTTCCAGGCACTCGTCAATGACGTGTTGAGAGACATGGTCGATCAGTTCATGTATGTTTACCTGGATGACATATTGATTTTTTCTTCGTCTCTCCAGGAACACGTTCAACATGTCAGGCGAGTGCTTCAGAGGTTGTTAGAGAATGGGCTTTTTGTCAGGCGCGGAGAAATGCGATTTTCATGCACAGTCTGTTTCCTTCCTAGGGCACATCGTCTCTTCTGAGGGAATGCGCATGGATCCTGACAAGATTAAGGCAGTGATGGATTGGCCAAGTCCAGATTCCCGTAAGGCCCTACAGCGGTTTCTGGGGTTCGCCAATTTCTATCGGCGTTTCATTCGCAATTACAGCCAACTAGCCGCGCCTCTGACTGCTTTGACCTCCCCCAGAACTGCGTTCAGGTGGTCCGATACCACAGAGACGGTATTTGCCAACCTCAAGAGTCGTTTTTGTTCGGCTCCCATTCTTGTAACCCCTGATCCTACACGTCAGTTCATGGTGGAGGTCGACGCGTCAGAGGTGGGGGTAGGTGCAGTTCTTTCTCAGCGCACTCCCTCAGACGACAAGATGCACCCATGCGCGTTTTTTCCCATCGTTTATCACCTGCTGAACGTAACTATGACATTGGTAACAGAGAGTTGTTGGCAGTAAAGTTGGCGTTGGAGGAGTGGCGACATTGGTTAGAGGGTTCAGGGGTTCCCTTTATCGTTTGGACCGATCACAAGAACCTTGAATATATTAGATCTGCCAAAAGACTTAACTCCAGGCAGGCTCGGTGGGCACTTTTTTTCGGACGTTTTGATTTTGTTCTCTCGTACCGCCCGGGTTCTAAAAACATCAAACCCGATGCCTTATCTCGTATTTTTGATCCATCCGAACGCCCGGTGACTCCCGAGTGTATTTTACCGGAGAAGGTAGTTATCTCCGCACTCACATGGGAGGTCGAGTCGAAGGTCAAGACAGCCTTAGAAGGGGTAACGCCTCCCGCCCGGTTGCCCACCGAGTCGTTTATTTGTTCCGGAGAGGTTACGAGTCCAACGTGATTCGATGGGGTCACTGCTCTAACGTAGCTTGCCATCCAGGAGTAAGTCGCACTAATGACTTGGTAAAGCAACGGTTCTGGTGGCCATTAATGGCTCGTGATGTTCACGATTTTGTTTTGGCTTGCTCAGTTTGTGCCACGAACAAGACATCTAACCGACCTCCGGATGGGTTACTTCGACCGCTGTCTGTCCCTTCGAGACCCTGGTCCCACATCGCGCTAGATTTTGTCACCGCCCTCCCGCCCTCTAATGGCATGACGGTTGTTTTAACCGTGGTGGACCGGTTCTCGAAGGCGGCACATTTCATTCCCTTGCCCAAATTACCCTCAGCCAAGGAGACAGCGGTCGCAGTCATTGATCACGTCTTTCGGTTACATGGCCTCCCGAAGGACGTGGTGTCTGACAGGGGTTCCCAATTTGTGTCCAAATTTTGGCAGGAGTTTTGTAAGTTATTGGGGGCTACGGTCAGCCTGTCTTCGGGTTATCATCCCCAGAGTAATGGTCAGTCTGAGCGAGCCAACCAAGATCTGGAAAGAACGTTACCGATGTTTGGTATCTAAGAATCCTTCATCCTGGAGCCAGCAACTCTCTATGGTTGAGTACGCTCATAACTCGTTACCAATGTCATCTACGGGCCTCTCGCCGTTTAAGTGTCAGCGTAGGTTACCAGCCACCTATTTTTCCCAGTCTGGAATCCGAGGTCGCGGTCCCCTCCGCCCACGCATTTGTCCAGAGGTGTCGCCGCACTTGGACCAGAGCCCGGGAGACTCTGCTCCAAGCGGGGAGGCGCATGAAGGCCAAGGCCGATCGCCACCGGTCAAAGCCTCCCGTATACGTCGTGGGTCAAAAAGTGTGGCTTTCAACTAAGAACATTCCGCTCCGCTCCGTTTCTAATAAGTTAGCTCCTAAATTCATTGGCCCGTTTCCTGTCACCAAGATCATTAGTCCGGTGACAGTCCGACTCAAACTTCCTCCGGCGTACAGGAGAATTTGTCCCGCCTTTCATGTATCCAAAATCAAGCCCGTATTTTATTCTCCCATTAATCCGCCAGTCCCGGTTCCCCCCGCCGCGTCGTCGTAGATGGGGAACCTACATATTCGGTACATCGTATTCTGGACTCGAGACGGAGGGGACGAGGATTTCAGTACTTGGTGGACTGGGAAGGTTACGAGTCCGGAGGAGAGAAGTTGGGTTCCTGCTAGAGACATTCTGGATCACTCCCTTATTGATGATTACAATCGACAGGTAAGTGTGGCTGGGAACGCCAGGAGGCGTTCCTAGGGAGGAGGTACTGTCACGGTTAATAAATCCATTGTCTCATTCTGATGTGTTTTGTGTGTGTGTTTGGGTATGTGTGGGCGTGGTGTCTAATTCTGTTGATTGTCAGCACCAGCTGTGGTTCATCACCACTCATATATAAGTCAGTAATTTCAGTCTCATGTTGTCAGATCGTTGTGGCTTCCCCGGTGTTGTGTCCTGTTCCTGTGTGGCTTCAGTCGTCTCCTCGTGTGGATTCCCTGTCTCCGTGATCTTCGTCGTCTTCGGTGTATCACGGTTGGATTGTTTATTGTTCCTGGTTCCTGTCACTGAGCACGCCGACTTCATCACTTCTCTCCGGATTGCCCATCGACGTCCCTGTGTTTCTTCCACCTGAGTGTTTGTTCCCCGACCTGTGTGACTGTATCCTGACTACAATAAACAACTTTTACTTGCTATTGTTTCCGCTCTGTATCATTACATCTCTCCCTTTCCATACAGATTACATCAACTGAGAATAGTTTTTATATAAATAAATGGCTTCATTTAAAAGAAGAGCATTTCAGCTTCATAAAGAGAGATCTTTCGTGTCTCTGTGACAAGTATTTAATGAGTTACAGCTGATTTTTCGGACGCGTTTCAGAAAGATTTTTGTGAAGACAAAGTGAGCTGAAAGCGCACCCTGTATAATTTATCTATTTTACAAAAACACAAGGTTTTGATATTAATAAGAGTGTACACAAACAAAAGAAGACCCTCTATAGTTTATAATCATGTATTGATTTTATTTATATGACCATTAATGACAGAGTATTTAAGTCTACGTTGCAGCTGTGTGAAAAAAAAAACGATTAAAACGCGGGACGCGTTAATGTCCCCAGAGGGTTAAATTACTGTAGTGGGGTGTATCCCCCCTGACTCGAGGTTGCCAGATAGGCTGCAGGATCCAACTTTTTTTATTTTTATTTTTATTTTTTTATCCCACATGTTTGTATCTGCAGCTGTGGTAACTAGAGCAGAGCTGGCAACCCGAATGCTGCAACACTACTGACTTTGTGATTGGTAGATTGGTGGAGGGTGAAGCGTCAGACCAAAACACAACATGACAGTTGAAGGCTGCAACTTATACAACAATATCCTGGCAGGACTGCTATTGTCAGTGATATAAGTATTTGAAATTAACATGATTTCTTAATGTCTAGTGGCATATCAGGGCCATTTTATGATTATTTGAAATAAGTTTATTACATACAACTCCTTTAAGGTTCAGGTTTACCAAACACTTTTTAGTTTGAGAATTTTTCTTTATTTTTCTTTATTTTTTTATTACAACTTGATCATTTAAAGTCTACACTATATCTATTTTCCCAGTCTATTAAATTTTCAATCATATTTCCAGCTATTTTTTCTTTCTTTCAGCTCAAGGTCAAAAACAGCATTTTTATGGCATTGTCATTGCGGACTGTGTCTGAAATCACATACTCTCTTGAGAAAGTACTTCTTTTAAATAAGTAATTGCTTCAAGACAGCTAAAAAGTGCATTCTATATAGAATGAATGTGTGGTATGAAATGTAATCTGGACGTACTATTGGATATGGGCAACGTCCAAGTTGTCCTTATCCCATGACCAACCAGCGCCAGTTGCGGCGCGTCCACCATTCACAAATCCTCTCCCGTTGCCTCATGGAATAATAAACTGTCCATCGTATGCGCACTTCAGAATCTCGCTGGAAGAAGTAGGTCATCAAAGTGCTTTTTGTCTCATTAGGGCATTATTAGAGAACACTCATTTAATCATGCATTGCATCACAATAATACAGCTGATGTATGCTCAATGGCTATCTGACTTCACTTACTCATTTTCATTCACTCCTTAAAGTGAACTGCATAGTGGACTAACTAATTTAGGGAATAGTGACTGAGGGTTTCAGGAGGCAATCTCAGATTCAGCCATACTATCGATGGTAACCACTGAAGTGGTTTGTCATCAACAAATAAATAAATAAATAAATAAATAAATAAATGAATAAATAAATAAATAAATAAATAAATAAATAAAATCCTGATGTCTTTAAGGGAATATGGATTTGGAATAACACGAGTGAGCAGCAGTGAGTAAAATAATGTTGTTGTTTTTTTAGGTTGCATTATTCATTTAAAGTCTCTGTAAAGACAATTCTACAAAAAAAGTTCTAAACGCATTATAAATGTTACATATGTACTTGCTAAAACATATTACAAAGCATGTGAACTGTGAAGTACTGAAATGTGCAGTTAGACCGTTAAACAGTTTTTCACCATTGCAATTTTATGGATTATTTGGGCGGGGCTAAAACAGGCGCTCGATCACGCACTGGAGCCCATGAGCTCCTGGACACGGCCCTATTTGATGACGCACAGAGTCTGATCTCGCCTAACACACAAGTAACGCTTCCCGAGCACATTCGCATTCACAGCTCAATCGTGAAAGACTGTCAGTACAATTAGTTACTACAGCTGAGCCTAAGAGTTTTCTAGCTAGCTATGCCTAGGCTACTACCTCGATGCGATACATGTACAAAACAGATCGGTATCTTCATTTAAATTCTCTGAAAACGATGACATCAAGAAGAGGTTTTTAGAGAGCCAAGCTACCTTGATGAAGAGCTGAGGATCACCGCCAACACCCGGCTCTGTAGTGATCATTTTACACCGGATCGTTTTTATAAAATTTCCTCAGAAACAACTGGGATTCAGTCACTGATAATCCGCTGTTACTGGTGAACGGAGCCGAACCGACTATCTCCCGCCTCAGCGTTCATTCTCCCATCCCGAAAGCAGTAGCTGCTATCAGCTAGGGGTGTAACGATACACAAAACTGACGGTTTCGGTTTTACCACGGTTTTGACGTCTCTGGTTCGGTTCGATTCAGTTTGGTTTTGAAAGCTAAACTGGCTTTTTCTTTCTTTCTTTTTACCAGTGGTTTAATGAAAAAAAGGTCGTTGAGATGAGGAAAAACGATATGTGATTTTCCCATCAGAGAGTCTCCAAAAGTCTCTAATAACACCAGAAAAGGTCGCTGAGATTTGTCGCTAGTCGCTTTTGAAAATTTGTCGCTAGGGGGGTCTGAATACTCGCTAAATATAGCGACAAAGTCTATAAGTTGGCAACACTGAAGACAAGAGGTCCATTGAGCCGGGCTGGGCGGAGCCGGGTAGCAGGGGGCGGGGTGGGAGCGTGTTTCGGTACGCAATGACAGTATCGCCGATTCGAATCTGAAGTTCAGATCTTGCGTTTTTTCGGTTGGTTCGAAAATCGTTACACCCCTACTATCAGCTAATATCAACGTCGACAGCTTTCCGTGAGTGGCCGTGGTTTCACAGCGCAGCCAGCGGACACGCCCCAGCGTTTGAAGAACAGAGATAACTGCTCTTTTTCATGATTTTGATAGCTTATTTTATGTACTTGTTGGCTTTTTAAATCATTCAAATTTGGCTGGGTGGCTAATAACACATTTTTCTGTGATGTGACAAACTTAACACATACTTAATTTTGACTTTACAGGGACTTTAAATGTTGGGGTTTTAGATGATAACAGCTTAAAAAAATACACATTTGACAAACCACATTCAACCACAAAAGTGTTACTCTGAAAGAATCTCTTTTTAAATACACCAGCTTCCAGAGTTCTATGAGCAGAGGGCAATCTGTGAATGAGGGTCAGACTGTACTGGTTTATGGCCAGTTTGTGCTAAAGATTGCAAGTGACATGCCGGGGGCAGTGCTACAGGCCCAGCACCTTTCCTGTCTCTCCTCTGAAACCTTGCTGTGTTCAACCTTTCACAGGTCATCGACTGCTGCTGTTAATTGTTTACTATCCTTTATGTTTTGGAGTAGAAGCTCGGCCCTGATTGATGGCTGCCTCGTCTGGTCGTATAAAGATGCAGAAAATGGGAGAAGTGGTGGAGTGGTTGTGAAACTGTTGGGCAAAGAAAGCTTGACTGTAACAGAGTAAAAAGGAAAGTGACATTATTTGGATTTGAAGGCACTGGGTTTGATGTGCTTTCTGAAAGGCCCTTTTAAAGGTCTGTAAATGTCAAAATAGCAGAGCCATGTTTAAAAAATGTGACCAATTTTTAATGTTAAAATATTCTGTAAACACATCAGTACTGATATCCAAAGGCACAGATTTATTTTGCCAGTCGGAGCCCCCCCATTTAAGTCTTTTAAAACATCAAACACAACGTTTAGATGTTTTGATTTTGTCCCTTTTTAGGGCCTTTTGAATTTGGTTCTACTCTTTGTTCAGCAGTGATAACAAATGGATGCCGACTGAAATTGCCCAATTAAATGTGTTTAGATGTCAACTTGTGAAAAGAATCGTCATTTTGATCTGGGTGACCTTCATCTCTTTGGGCCTTGTTTTTGGGCTCTGGGAAGGGTGACCTTTCATCCTCATGCCTGTATTCGACATACTGTCAGTTATCTTATCTCATGCATACAGACCAATGGTGTAGGGATGCTTCACTACCCTTAGTCAAGAAGTCTGATCATTTACATATTTTTTTAAAGGAAAGAGAGACAGTATGAAGTGATAGAATGAAATACTGCAAACCCTCTGCTATCCCAAAGTAATAAATATTGTTTCACTGACTAAAAAACAGGGGTGTCCACTTACTTTAGACCATGTACAGTAGCAGTGATCCGTGCACAGCTTTTCAGCAGGGGCGCTTCCCTGAATCTTCAGCGCCACTGAACACGAAATCATAAATGTAAGTTTGTTGTCTGTATTTAATGTGATGCATAATACATGCGAAAACAACATTAGTACAATACAAAGAGAGCAGCTTATTCTAATTCCCAAACAAATTTACTATTATGATAGTTCCTTTCAGTGAATGAAAAGAATAGCGCGAGGCCCATGCTGTCTGATTTCAGAATGGTTATTTTTGGTGAATTAAAAACATACAGTGCACCTGTGCTGTAAATTATAACCTAGGGGTGCATCTCAATCAGCTCCCTAGCTACCTTTGAATCAATATATTGTGTACACTCATTTTGGACAGTAAGGAGGACCCTGGCTCACTATACATTGGGACCCTTATGGTGATCAGTCTGTCACTATTGTATTTAAGAACAACACAACAGCAGAACTAAAAATGTTCTTACATTTATTTTAAATTAAATTAACACATTTAAGCATTGAATGCTCCTTGTTTTTACGGTACATTTTTATTTTTAGGAAGCGAGCATTTTTGCTATTGAGACAGCCTTTAAAATGGCTGACATAAAAAAACTGCTGAACTAGGGAGGTAACTGAGACACATCCATACTGTTTCAAACCTGGGGTACATTTTCCAGAAAGCATTGGTTAGCCAATGATCGCAAGTTCAATCGTTATCAGCATAGTTCAATGAGTCATTGTTTCCAGAAATGATCGTTCCAACGAACATTCGCAAACAGCATCGCAAAGTTGTGTGGTTTAAAAAGACAGCTCTCGACCTGTGGTTAGAGGCACAGGTTACATATTGCATCACATTTGGACATAATAAATCCGGTAACACTTTACAATACGTGTGCACTAATAAGCATTAATTCATGCTTAACTAATGCACAGATAATACTGAATTAATGTGTAACTAATTATTATTTAAGCTATTCATTAACGATTACCACATTAGGGACTAATTAAGATGCTGTAGGGTTAATGTATTAGTTCATACATACATTGTTATTAATTAAATATGTAATTGTGGATTAATTCCATAATAACTCGTTTTTTAACTAATAGTGTTAATTAACATGTTAATTACCAGAATGAGCCAAAGCCTTGTATTTTAACTTTAGATAATATGACAGGTACACTAATATGCATTAATACATCATTAATTACTTACATGTTAGTGCAAATGCATGTGCAAATTACTACAATCACTAAATGACTAGTTAATAATGATGTGCCCCAACAAGTAAAGTCATAACATAATGATACCTTTGCAAATCATTAGCTAATGATTCATTAAAGCAGGCAACTGGAAGTTGAAGTGCATAGCTTTGACTAATTGTGGTAATTAACACATTCAATTTACACTATTAGTTAATAAAATATGTTATTAATGAATTAATACACAATGACACATTGAATTAATAGCAATTAGTGTATTACTTAATCTATTAATCATATAGACTCTATATAAGTTGCTGATGCAGTAATCATTTATTAATGGTTTAGTTCTTCATGAGTTACATTAACTCATGATTATCTGTGCATTAAGTTAAGGATGAATTAATGCATATTAGTGCACACGATTATTGTGAAGTGTTTACCATAAATCCTTATCTTGAGCAAAATAAGCAAGCTGACATTCAAGATACAACTGGTGCCTTTTTAGTAAGAACACAACAAATGTAATTTACGTCTTTTCGTTTTTCAAAAGATTTAAAGTACAGATTTTGAAGAGTGCACATGTGCGAACGTGCTCTACTGATGTAAGATCGAGCCAAATATTTGAGTCTGGTAATAAAGCTAAATAACTGAGATCAATTAGAAATAGTCCTCAATAGATGTATGTAATTTTTATATAAAACATCTAGCGTTTAATTGGATCTCAAACAGTTTTATCAAAAGTAGTTATCTACTCCAACACGTGTCGAAACCAACGTGGTTGAACAGATGGTGATTTAGGGAAACAGTCATGACTGAAATGGACTCTTGTGAGCAAGGGAATCAATGTAATAACTGAACAAATTACTCTTACAAGCTGTTTTAGTGAATCAAAAACATTCGGTGTGACCAGTGCAATCACAAACTAATGGCTTTTGCACTGGCATGCTCTATGGTAAAGAACTAAGGAATTATAGACATAACAGTATGACTTTTTTTAAAGTTGCTTTGAAACAATGAGTATTGTTAAAAGTGCTATTGGCAACAAACAAATTTGAATCATATGAGCTGATTATTTTTAAGTGAATCCAATTTAAAAGCGCATAGAGAAACAGTGTAAGTTGATTCCTGAATGAAAGATTCTTATGGAGACCAGGGTTTTAGTGAATCAAAACGACTCTACGGTGCGACCTGATTTCTGTACTTTATTTTTTATTTTATTTTTTTATTCAGCTATTCCTTTATTAGTTAAAAAGATCTAGACTCAGTCTAGAGTAGACCTAAGAAACTGTCATGCATAAATATTTTTCTAATAAAAGTATAGGGGAACTTTAGAAACTGACCTGTGGCTGTCTGAAATTGTCCGTATTAAAAAATGCCTTTTAAGAGTAGCAAGGGAGAGCAGAATTTGATTAATGTAAACTGTTTGCCAAGAACCTCAGACTAGAGATTCTCAACAAAGATTGCATCTATCTTTAGGGCATCAGTCAATCTAAAAGAGGCAGTGCAATATGTGTATGTGTGTATGAGTTAGTGCATGGTATTTATTCCCCCTACAGTTGGACACGTACATTTCCAGACATTGATTAATGACAGTCATCAATCTCTTCCAGACACACTTTCATGTTTTGACATGACAGAAATAAGGTGTTATTATTGATGCTATATGCTGGCCGCAAAGGGCAAAACCGCGAGTGTGGCGAATCACGATTTCCCCATCTGGCTTTATAGTCCTCCTGCTCAAGCAGACACAAGCACTAGTTACCCAAGGGTGAGATACCAATCACTTCCTGCAATCAGCAGCCCAAATTTAACCAAGTATCTGGCAACTTTTCTTAATCCAACGGGAAATACTCAAGTCAGTGAGAGCAAAACCTGCTGTCAGCATTTTGAATTGTGTCTTACCCATCCCCAGAGTCTTGAGCTTCCTATAGCAGCTAGAAAAAAAGCCTAAAAGAAAAAGTTATAATAACATTTTTAAATAATACTAATATAAAAAAAGACTTCTTTCCTTATATGCATAGCAAATGTAAGAGTGTCCAACGTGGAGTCATAATGCTGCCTTCAAATCATGTTGGAATGACAATAAAGCTATTACCAGGGAGAAATGCGTCTGCATCACATTTATGCAACCTGAATAATTTATGTATGCCTGGTACCTAACAACTAATTGTTCCACAATATGTCTTAGCTTGGTCATTCATGTGCATGCAATTTGTAATTATGATATTACCGACTACACTTGGAAGGCTTATTGAAACATATACTTAGTTTCTAAAATGTATAGCTGTGAGGGGTAAAATGGCATTGATCATAAAAGTTTTGTAAAACTGCACAATTTTTTAAGAACTTTGCATAAAGATAGAAAGAAATACACAGCAAAGCCACCAAAGCTGACTTTCAAACTTGAATGCAGGAAGTATGGACTTCCCAGGGGATGTGAAGGGAGAAACTCTATACTAGCTGTAATTTATGTTGAAGGAGAAGTGTGTAATTTTTTACAGAAAAAAAATCTTTATACCACTTTAATGTGCAGAAATAACTGAAAGTACCAACGTGATCTCATGAGAATACGTATGTATTTGTATGTAAAGTGTTCGTTCTATCATACGCATGTATAATTACGTTTTATATGCAGAGAAACGTATAATACTGCAACGCATCATCATGTGAACAGCTTTTGGTATCAGTTTTGACATTTTCGCAATAAATAAATTATTGTGATTGTATGTTAGTTATGTTTTTCTTCATAATTGTAGTTTGTTACGTTGTTTTAAGGAATTGTTATGGGTAGGTTTAGGGGTAGGAGTAGGATTGGCGGCTCAAAATATATTTTAATGCTAAATGGTTAATAAAACTGCTATTTCCCAACACATCTGTCCATTACGTTTATTCTTTTTTTTTAAATTATGTATAAAATGGGTATGTTTAGGTTTAGGTTTGGGATTAGGGTTACGGGATCTTACATTTATCTATAAAATGGTAAAAGGGGAAATTATACAGATATCTTTATGATAGAATATACGTAAATAGTTAACGTTTTTTAGCTGTAAAAACGTAATAATGTTACGTTTAAATGTTGCAGATACGTCTCATATTATACGTTTCAGCATCTATCCAAACGTACTAATAAGTACGTTTTCTATCTTTGCAAAAACGTAAAATACCTACGTATTAACAATGAGACCAGGCTGGAAATACAGGCTAAATGTGTAACATTTTCTTGTCATGTGACCCCGTTTGTTCACTTCAAAAACTGACCCTTTAAAACCATATGGTTGTATTTATTGTTATTATTATTAAAAACATGACTTAATATTCTTTGCTCACTGCTTTTTGTGAGATGTGCTTTGGTAAGTTAATACATCTCATGAGATGTACTCATACCCATTAATGTCCTGGCTCGCCTTAGAACAACAGTGTTCTTGTCAGCAGAGCTCATCCATGCTGTGCTCTGTTTTCTGATTTATGTCAACCAGAAACACTCTTTATGCAAATGGATTATTGAGGAAGTGGTAAGACAGATCAATAAAACACTACACGTGGTCATAGCTTAACAAAGTGCTGTTGGATCTTGGCCATTTCCGGATAGAGGATGATTTACTGTGGCATGGGGTCAAATTTCATTTACTTTTCTGCAGGGTAAAATGTTCTACTTTCATTGATATAATCTCTAATTGTTCTCTAAGGCTTTAAGCTTTGCTTAGATGCAATTCATTGAAATAAAAGCTATGACATCCTTACAATATTTGCATACTGAATTGGGATTGAAACAGCCTTAACATTCTCTAAACTGTAAGTGCAATTTTCACAACTGTTTGCTGGAACACTATTTTGCATGTCTCCAAAATGTAGGTACTCACCCAAAACCTTTAATTCATGCTCCAACCCCAGTTATTATGGCACCAAAAATAAAAAAAATAAAGTATTTTTGTCATTGTGTGTGCCACATTGGTCAAAATGTTTTGATGTTTGTTTGTTTTTTTTCACCGAGGAAATATTTGTTATACAAATTAAATTTTTTCTCCCTACTTTTTTTAGTTGACACTAATTGTTCTCTTGCGAGAGGTTCTCTCGTACTGCGTAATATATTACGCAAGGGGAAAACCTCTTTTCCACAAGATATTGAAGCCAAATATTATCCTTAATTTTGAATCAATGTAAAATGCATTGCGGCAGCATGCAGACATAGGCAAGATGGCTCGCTTGCCTATTGGCTGTCCTGCGGCAACTGCAGCAGTCTATCGAGAGAGGCCCTTGGTAACGTCAGATCCAATGGGTGACATTCCATGTCATAAATACTTCTGGAATACAACATCTTTGACAGATTTTGATAAACTGAAGTGATAATTTATGGCTCACATGATGAAAGAATATTTAGAGGTTGTGAAGAGTGTGACAGTTTCATTGAGAATCAACCCATCAGTTTTGATCAACTAGACACTATTTAGTCATTGTGCAAATTGAAGACAGTTGTACTTACTGCTTTGCACAAATGTTTCAAAACACAAATCAATAAATAATTAAAATGTGACGTGAACAAGAACTGAATAGTTCATAGATCTGAACTTATTGTTTTGAGAGAAAAAGTCTAATTTAAGAATTTAGCCAAAGCAATTGAGAAAAAAAACCTGCAAAACATACACCTCTTTGTCTCATGTCAGTGATTATCCCTCCATTTAAACCTCCAATGTTGTCACACGTGCCAGAGGTTGCCGACCCCAGACACACGGTATATTATTGATAGTAAAAATGTATATATATATATATATATATATATATATATATATATATATATATATATATATATATATATATATATATATATATATATACATATACTGCAAGGAGTATTTAATTTGATCAACAGATTAGCCTGCTGAGCTAACTGGCCTATTTACAATATCTGACTGTTGATTCATGAGCACTGACTGTCCCTAGCAAATACATACAGTACATCATATACATAATAATATTAAAGTGTTTATGTAGTATTCTGGTGTATTTGAAGTGGTAGAAAGCAACAATCGTTTGCTCAACAAATGGCCAAATATAATATACGGGTGTTAAGCATTATGAATATCAAATAAAAGAAAATAAATAAATCTTTGGGCAAATGTGATGAGCTCTGTACAATCCATTGACAGCTTTGAGATTTCCATGAATGCAGTTTTTGACACTATAGACCATACAGTGACACTCTACACAATCACAATCAGCAACAAGTGCGCAGAGGGAAAACGTGTCATGATCACTTAAGAGACCAGGAAGCAATTGCAGTAACACTCTTTATTGAGACAAACACAGGATAATGACACGGGTGTGGACAGGCAACGCAGGGACTGAGATGATCAGGGTGTGGTGGGATGAATCCTCGTGGCGTGCAGGTGCGGTGAATCCTCGTGACGTGAAGCGTGAAGACGAGACGAAACAATCCAGCACCGCGACGAACATCCACAGGAACGGAGAACAGGGAACCAGGAAACGCAGACACGACGACCAACACCCGAACATCAAACAACGATCTGACAAGGAAATGAGAGTGAGGTGAGTATTTAAGCAGTGTGGGGATGAGCTGCAGCTGGTGATGATTGATGATGATCAGCTGGAGCGGATCAAGGAATGACAACATTCACGCCCACAACGCACGTGCTTTCATACCACAACACAAACACGAGACAAGAAGAAGGCATTAGATCTGTATACCGTGACAGTACCCCTCTCCTAAGAACGCCTCCTGGCGTTCTCAGAGCTCCTGTCAGAGCTCCTGTCGATTGTAATCATCGATCAAGGAGTGATCCAGAATGTCTCTGGCAGGTACCCAACTTCTCTCCTCCGGACCGTAACCTTCCCAGTCCACCAAGTACTGGAATCCACGCCCCCTCCGCCTAGAATCCAGAATCCGATTTACCGAATAGGTGGTATCCCCATCTACGAGACGCGGCGGGGGGGAACCGGGGACTGGCGGATTAAGGCGAGAACGAAACACGGGCTTGATTTTGGAAACATGGAATACGGGGTGAATTCTCCTGTACGCAGGAGGTAGACTTAAGGCGGACTGCCACCGGACTAATGGATTTGGTGACAGTGAACGGGCCAATGAATTTAGGAGCGAGCTTATTCGAGACGGAGCGGAGAGGAATGTTCCTGGTAGAAAGCCACACTTTTTGACCGACGACGTATACGGGAGGCTTCGACCGGTGGCGATCGGCCTTAGCCTTGGTGCGCGCCCCCACTTGGAGTAAAGTCTCACGGGCTCTAGTCCAAGTGCGGTGACACCTCTGGATAAAGGCGTGAGCAGAGGGGACCGCGACTTCGGATTCCAGACTGGGAAAAATAGGTGGCTGGTACCCTGACACTACACTCAAACGGAGATAGGCCCGTGGCCGACACTGGTAAGGTATTGTGGGCGTACTCCACCATTGAGAGATGTTGGCTCCACGAGGAAGGATTCTTGGATACCAAACATCGTAACACTCTTTCCAGATCTTGGTTGGCTCTCTCTGTCTGGCCATTGCTCTGAGGGTGAAACCCTGAAGACAGACTAACCGTCGCCCCCAGTAATTTACAAAATTCTCTCCAAAATTTGGACACAAACTGGGGTCCTCTGTCAGAGACCACGTCCGTCGGGAGGCCATGTAACCGAAAGACGTGGTCTACGACTGTCAACGCTGTCTCCTTAGCTGAAGGTAATTTGGGTAAGGGGATAAAGTGAGCCGCCTTCGAGAACCGGTCCACCACTGTCAAAACTACAGTGTTACCCTGAGAGGGTGGGAGGGCGGTGATAAAATCTAGAGCGATATGGGACCAGGGTCTCGAAGGGACTGGCAGCGGTTGGAGGAGCCCATCTGGGGGTCGATTGGAAGTCTTACCAGTGGCACAGACCGAGCAAGCCAAAACAAAACTGTGAATGTCACGAGCCATACGTGGCCACCAGAATCGTTGCTTGACTAAAAAGTTAGTACGGTTAACTCCTGGATGACAAGCTATGTTGGAACAATGACCCCACCGGATGACGTCTGATCTTAACCGCTCTGGCACAAATAAATGATTCGGTGGGCATGGGGGCGGAGGCGTTACCCCTTCTAAAGCCTTCTTGACTTTCCAATTCGATCTCCCATACGAGTGTGGAGACAAATAGACTCTCCGGTAAAATGCACTCGGGAGTAGACGGGCGTTCGGAAAAATCAAAAATGCGAGATAATGAGTCGGGTTTGATGTTTTTGGAACCCGGGCGGTACGAGAGAGAAAAATCAAAACGACCGAAAAAAGTGCCCATTGAGCCTGCCTAGAGTTGAGTCTTTTAGCTGTTTTGATGTACTCCAAATTCTTGTGATCGGTCCAGACTATAAAGGGTACCCTCGAACCCTCTAACCAATGTCGCCATTCTTCCAACGCTAACTTGACTGCCAACAACTCTCTGTTACCAATGTCGTAATTGCGTTCGGCTGGGGATAAACGATGAGAAAAACGCGCAAGGATGCATCTTGTCGTCTGTGGGAGATCGCTGGGACAGAACTGCACCTACCCCCACCTCTGACGCGTCGACCTCCACCACGAACTGCCGTGAATAATCAGGGGCAACGAGGATGGGAGCTGAAACGAAGCGGCTCTTGAGGTTGGCAAACACAGCCTCGGCTGTATCTGACCACCTGAACGGCGTTCTGGGGGAGGTCAAGGCAGTCAGAGGCGAGGCTAGTTGGCTGTAGTTGCGAATGAACCGCCGAGAGAAATTGGCAAAACCCAGAAACCTCTGTAGGGCCTTACGGGAATCTGGGCTAGGCCATTCTACCACAGCCTTAACCTTGTCAGGGTCCACCCGCATTCCCTCAGACGACACGATGTGTCCTAGAAAAGGAACAGACTGTGCATGAAAATCGCATTTCTCCGCCTTGACAAAAAGCCCATTCTCTAGCAACCTCTGAAGCACTTGCCGTACGTGTTGCACATGCTCCTGGAGAGACGAGGAAAATATCAATATGTCATCCAGGTAAACATATATGAATTGATCGATCATGTCTCGCAACACATCATTGACAAGTGCCTGGAAGACTGCTGGGAGTTGGACAGCCCGAAGGCATGACCAAATATTCAAAATGTCCCCTGGGGGTATTAAATGCAGTCTTCCATTCATCCCCCTCCCTGATGCGGACCAAATGATATGCATTACGTAAGTCCAACTTCGTGAAGATGGAGGCTCCCTGCAACCTCTCGAAGGCTGAAGACATCAACGGCAAAGGATAAGTATTCTTTACCGTGATGTTGTTCAACCCTCGGTAATCAATACAAGGTCGCAAAGAACCGTCCTTCTTCCCCACGAAAAGAACCCCGCCCCCGCAGGAGAAGAGGAAGGACGGATGAATTTGGCTGCTAGAGAATCAGAAATATATTTCTCCATGACCTCCCTTTCTGGAACTGAAAGTGAATATAACTTGCCTTTAGGCGGAGACTTACCTGGCATTAAGTCTATAGCACAGTCATAGGGACGATGAGGAGGGAGAGAAGCAGCCCTAGACTTACTGAACACTTCCTTCAGGTCGTGGTACTCCTCGGGCACGTTAGACAGATCCCCCGCCTCCTCCTGAAACACAAGAACAGGCACAGACGGACATGCAGACAAAAGACAGGACTTATGACATTCCTTGCTCCACTCCAGAATAGCCTTGTGCTGCCAGTCCACTCGGGGGTTGTGATGAAGGAGCCAGGGGTGACCAAGAACGACAGGTGCCAACGGTGAATCCAGGATGTAAAAAGAAATAGTCTCAGTGTGATTGCCGGAAGTGATGAGGGTGATATCTTCGGTGGTGAATGAGATGGTGGGGAGTTCTTGACCGTTAAGTGCATGTACCGCAATGTTCTGAGTGAGGGGTCTGAGTGGAATCTGAAATCTGTGTGCAAAAGTGCTGTCCATGAAATTACCTTCAGCCCCAGAGTCCAGAAGTGCATTGCAGTTGTGCTGGTGAGTAGACCATCTCAGTCTTACCGGGAGGAGTGTAGATGTGGATGAGGTCTTCTCGCGGAGATCCCACCTCGATAGTAGCCTCAAATTTACTATCGGGCTTGGCCTTTTACCGGGCAGTTGTAAGCAAAGTGTCCCGAACCTCCACAATACAGGCAAAGGCCCTGGGACCTCCGCCTCTCCCTCTCCTCCCGGGAAAGCCGAGCTCGACCCACCTGCATGGGTTCGTGATCGAAGACGGGGCTGACCACGTCTCTGCCGCTGGACCCTTGCCTCTCAAACCCTCCAGGGGAACGATTAGACGCCGCTCGGCCCCCGACTCCGAGAAAGTCGCGCATCCACTCGTAAAGCCAACTCAATCAGTCCATTCAGTGACGTGGGTAGGTCCAGGGCGTAGATCTCACGTTGGACGCGGTCAGCCAACCCATGCAGGAACATGTCCCACTGCGCCTCCTCGTTCCAATGACATTCGGCCGCCAGGGTTCGGAACTCGATGGAGAAGTCCGAGACCGACCTCTCCCCCTGGCGCAGGTCGGCCAGCACCCTGGCAGCCTCTCTCCCCGCAACGGCTCTGTCGAACACGCGTCTCATCTCTGCGGAGAGGTCTTGGAACGAGGCGCAGCACGGATCTTGATTCTCCCACACCGCCGTCCCCCATAGCGCCGCTCTCCCCGTCAGAAGGGTGATGACGAAAGCCACCCTCGATTGCTCACTCTGGAACGTTCTGGGCTGCAGGGCAAAATGCATGGAACACCTTGTCAAAAATGCTCTACAGAATCCAGACTCACCCGCATAGGGCTCCGGAACCGGTAGGCGTGGCTCAACCGACGGGCCGAAGTCCGGTGGTGTGGGGGGAACGGCTGGTGTGGGCGGCGCAGTGGGAGCACGAAGGAGTTGGATCTGCTGAGTGAGCTCGGACACCTGCGTTACCAAAGCTTGAATCGCACGACCCGTGTCACTGATGTTTCTTTCGTGAGAGTCCATTCTCCTTATGCTGTGTTGGACGAAATCCTCCAGTGCAGACGGTGTCTCTCCTGCTGCTTCCATTTCTGGGTCAGATCGTTCTGTCATGATCACTTAAGAGACCAGGAAGCAATTGCAGTAACACTCTTTATTGAGACAAACACAGGATAATGACACGGGTGTGGACAGGCAACGCAGGGACTGAGATGATCAGGGTGTGGTGGGATGAATCCTCGTGGCGTGCAGGTGCGGTGAATCCTCGTGACGTGAAGCGTGAAGACGAGACGAAACAATCCAGCACCGCGACGAACATCCACAGGAACGGAGAACAGGGAACCAGGAAACGCAGACACGACGACCAACACCCGAACATCAAACAACGATCTGACAAGGAAATGAGAGTGAGGTGAGTATTTAAGCAGTGTGGGGATGAGCTGCAGCTGGTGATGATTGATGATGATCAGCTGGAGCGGATCAAGGAATGACAACATTCACGCCCACAACGCACGTGCTTTCATACCACAACACAAACACGAGACAAGAAGAAGGCATTAGATCTGTATACCGTGACAAAACGTTGCTCCTTTTTCTTTTTATTAGCAATTACAGCTTTTCATTGACTTCTTGCAATCATGTCCTCTTCTCTGAATCCATCATCACGATGATGGCTCTTCACAACATCTTACCTCCGTCTAATAACTTTTCACTTATCAGGGAGATGTGTTTATCAAGTCGACAGAAATAAAAAGCAAATGTCTGTTCGTTCTTACTAAAAGGGCCTCATAAAATGATATGTGTGATTTAAATGGGGAAAATAGACCCCTTTTGCGTCGACGTCACAGTATACAATCCAGTGACTAGCTGGAGGCAAAACAAGTGAAAACTGGAGGCGGCCAATGCAAACCAGCACAGATTTCGGCTACATAGTAAGGAGTTTAAATTACTTTTATTATTATTAAATGTCATATTGTTGTGTTTTTTTTGGCGTAAGAATTGATGAATAATGAATATGCTGTATCTGGAATTTTTATTTCTAGAAAACATTCACATGATTAAAATTGCATCGTAATGTCACTCATTACATTGTCGTCGCCTCTTGCGCTGGCTCTGCAAACTGCAGATCGTACACACAAGTCTTGTACAGGACCATTCAGTGCTTAGTTATAGGCATCTAAAGATTTATATGCCCTCAGTTTCTCTTTATGATCAGTTTCTCTATAAGGTAGGTGTAGAAGTCAGGCCACTCAACCAGGTACGTTAATCTGTCAGATCGTCCATGCATTGAGTGAGCGTGTGAAAGCTACGTGTCAGCCAATCTGGTTCTGTCCATTAAAAATAACTTTTGGAAATAACAAATCACGGTCCTGGACAGTGAGTGACCTTACACGTTAAGATAAAATCAGATTTTCTCCAGTCATTGTTTAAAAACAAGCTAACAATACTTGCTAACTGAGCGTCAGTGAAGCGGCCAGAGCGCTCATTCTGCCTCCACCTAAGCTCCGCCCACATGAAAACGTCACCATGTTTACCAACTGAAAGGGTCCATATGACCATGGCAGAGTCAAGTCAAGTCACTTTCATTTATATGGCGCATCCCCATTCAATCCACAGTCTGACTCACGTCTACGATATCGACTGAAACTGTAACTTACGCTGAAGCTTTAATTTTAAGATTGATTCACTTCCGTTGTGAAGATCATCAGTTATTAACCTAGGGGCTGCTTACATGACACACCATTCTAACAGAAAACCCTTAATGCCCTCTGACCTGTTCATTTGCAAAAAAACAGTGCCTGGTGGCTTGACAATGCAAACCTTGAAACAGGTTCCAAGGTGTAGGCGTTGAATAATTTTGAAGGAAGTTACCCAGCAAACAAATTTAGGTTCTGTAACATTCTGTAACATTTGTTTTTGGTTCTGAGAACGCTCCTAGAACTTTCCCTTAAGGTTAAGGGAATGTTCCTGGAACATTCTCCTTATGTTATAAAAATAAAACCTAAAAATAACCTACATGGAACGTTCTTATAATCGCTCTTGTTTGGTTCCCAAAAAAAAAAAAAACCTTATGGGACCATTCGGACGTTGCTTCTGTGTTTGCTGGGTATCACCTCTGTGCAAACAAAAACACAAATCTGTGAGAATGCAGATGGCATGCACATGCATATTACGTAAGTTTAGACTATAGATATGCACTTTTTAATATACGTATGCGCAGACGTGTAGTCTTTCTATATATAATTTACCTCAATAAACTGCCTGCCTGGCCTTAAACATTCATAATACAGAATTTATTTGTCAATGTTTTATCTGTACAGAGGTAAAGGAGAGGAGACCTTCACAGGGCAAAGATTAGTTAGATCACTTCAGGACTGCGTTGTCGTCATGTCCAGGGCACATGACCTTCATCAGATTTGGATACGGCCTGGATTCGGTGGGACTAATATTAGAGAAACTAATATTAGCGTAGACGTCATTCTTCTAATGATGCAACGAGTACATCAGGATTTGGAGCCTAGAGCCTACATCAGCATAGATGCTAGCTGGTAAGTACTATTAAGAAAAGGAAATTTGATGAAAATCAGAATCATATGCATTAAAACCTGCAATAGTGGTAGGGGACAATTACTTTTTTTCAGATTTGGTTGGCCTTCCCTTAAAGCAATAAAATGAAATCTCCCATAATTTATTCACCTTCAAGCAATAATAGGTGTGTATGACTTGCTTTTTTAACCAACACAATCTAAGTTATATTAAATAATAGTATGGCTCTTCCCAGCTTTGTAATAGCACTGAATAGTGCCAGAGTTTTTGAAGCTCTAAAAGCACATCCATCTTAGCCTGGATGCCAGCTTGAACCCTACGCCTCAACTTTTTTTGATCGGGAAGTTCGGTCTGAACTGGATCCGTTGAGGAGTAATTATGATTGGTTTAGAAACGCGGGCCAGTCAAATTGCCAGGGCGGGGTTTATACGATGATGGACAGATGATCTGCAGTTACGATTAACGTCACCTTTTCAAAGAGTGCTTGGGTTAAACTGGTTTCCCTCGAAGCTGACTGCAGCTGGAGAATTGAGATGTACAGATTCTGCTATCATGCCTGTTGTAAAGAAATCGACAGCGCATTAATTTTAAAAGACGAACAGAGAACTGCAATCTCTGTTATTTGTTGAACAGAAAGATGGAATTTGTCTCTGGAATTTGTTGAACAGATAAGATGTTTGCCGTCCTTCCTACGAGATTCGGCAGAAGTTTAATTGATCAGCTGGCTCCCATGGTGCGTGAAGAAGATGGGACGTAATGAAAACCCTGTGGTCATTGTGGTTTCTCCTTTTGTTCGCACTCATGAGGGACCAAGTAAAAGAAGCAACACTCATTATTTAACTACTACTTCCAGCATGCACGCAGTTGAGTTTTGTTGACAACTATGCGTAGCTCAAACATACGTCGACTAGCTGCATTTCCATTACCCTTCAATTTGCGCAAATTGAAATTGCGAAATGAAAATACGCTCAATGGAAACACGTCAATTTCGCAAAAACTCCCGTTTATCGCAAAAAAGTTTTTACGCTCGCATGAGGAGGTTTTTCAGGCAATTCGAAAGGATTTTTTCGGAAACTGCAATGGAAACGGATTTTGCGCATTTACAGTCACCTGACTTGGAAGACGGAGTGTGTTTTAGGTCCATGTCCGCAAATAATAATAATAATTATCATCATTAGCCTATATCATAACATTTATAGGCTACGTATGTAGAAGACGCTTTTATCTAAAAAAGGAACAAAGCAATTTGTCACATCTCATTCATAGTAGGCTACAGGTTGGACAATAATAGGGCTAAGATTATCACAAATAAACACTCGATTTTGTCCAATATCCAAGAGTGTGTGCGGAGTTTGGAGCACGCACTGAATGGCAGACAGGCGTGGGCGCGCCGTGAACACTTTCATTTTCCCATCAACAGTGGAATCAACTTATCAACAATACTCTATCATTTCTGGTTATACAGAAAATAATAATACATTATTCGCAACTACTTTTATTTGCGTAATGTCACAATAACAAGAAAACGTTGTGCTTTTGTAAAATAACATAAAACAATCAGGCGCGCTTTATGATCTTCGTGAACTGGAGCGCGAGAACTGAACCAATAGCCTTTATAGACTAAAGCTTTACATGTCCACTTTAAAAAGAACAAATTCGAATCGTAAACTAATACCTTCTGATTATGTAATCCGTATGAAAGGTGCAGTTCTCTCTAAAGGTGCATCCGGAGATTATGTTTTTAGCTCGTTATTTTTTCAGACGCATTTATAATAGCCTAACTCACCTATTCAGCACTGCGGGAAAAATATCATAAATATCCAGGTTCTAATTTGCCCTTAGAAAACCAGTAAAATCTACATTTTTCCCCATATTAATTTGTGAATATTTTAAATGTTTTAAAGGGGGCAAAAAGTCATAAACAAATATCTGAAAATTCGTTGAGATGTATATAGCGCAGCTATTGGTGTGGTCAAACTAAAATGTTGGTGTTCAACTTTGCGTTTTAAAAATACAACAACCGTTCATTTTTCGTTTTGCAACGACCGTTTGGACATAATACAAGGATAGAGTTCTTTATTAAATTCATAAAAAATAAACAATAATTACAGGAATAGCCTCTCTAAACCTCAAAGAAATGCCATCAAGACATCGACAGAACAGAAAACACTAGGAACTCCGCCATTAATGCTTGGATAACGCACGCCTCCTTCCATTAATATAATAATAATAATAATAATGTCTAATGCGGTGCATGGCTGTGAAATAGGTTATAAACCTACCAAAGTCCGTTGCCATGGTTTTTGGAATGACTTATCGCGAGAGGGGAAAAGACGTTTTAGTCGCAAAACATCAGTTAATGGAAACACCGTCATTTCGCAATAGTTTTTTATCGACATTTGGAAAATATCGCAAAAGTGTTTGCACAAATCTGTAATGGGAAACGCGCTTATGACTGCATTGCTCTGATTGGTTGTAGGTTTATCCAATTAAGATCAGTTTTTTTTCTCTTTCGGTTTGGTTAAGACACACCCCATAGTCAAAGACCTATGAAGCAGTATCAGACTCACATTCTGACTAAAACATGAGTATGACGAAGTCAGGCTACATCCATCCATCAATGAGTTAATAAATGTCTTCTGAAGGCGAAGTAAAATTAAGAAATAAATAAACATGGTGATGAACTAACTACAGACAGGTGTTCTCATTAATTAATGTCCATAACTTAATAACTTGCAGGAAGTTAGAACAAAGAAGAAAAAAAAACTGAAAGTGCATGATAAAAAAAAAACTAAACAGAGCATTATCGTGACACCTTTGATGTGAACAGCCCTTAAGTTTTTGTATTTAAACCCATCTCTTATTATGATTGGCCATCGTGAAAAAAAGGATATACTGTGGCAAATACTGAAAATTTCTTAAATTTTTTTACATGCATTGCCTCATTATTTTTGAGCCATATACCATCAAAAGGCCTGTCATAGGGCTATATTCACAGAACACTTTATTGACGGACAGGCCAGATGCATTGTGGGTGTTCAGGCTAAGGGATGCTCAAAGAAATCGATCATCCTTTCAGCAGCGGCCCTAACTACGGCTGGAGACGTTCTCTAGCATGCAGCTCTCGCTACGTGTGAAACAATGCTAATGGCACTAACAGCACGCTTCCATTGTGCTGGTCTGAAAGCTGCGGACATTTTTTACTCCCTTGCCTCAGAACCGCACCAGTCTAACTGTCACACGTCTAACTCATTAAGACGAAGGATTGGGGATTTGCAGGAAGGGAGCGGCAGGAGATGAGCGGCCAATTAATGGGAACAAATTGTGTTCAAAACAAAGCTGCCTTTACTCTCATTGTTTCTGAGGTTTCTGTTGGGGATTAGAGGAGATTTCGTGAGCTTGCTTGTGTATCTGTAACCATTCTGAAGTGGCCACTTGCCTCCACGACTAAAGCTAAAATGAATCGCATAGATGAGGTTAAAATCCAAATTTTAATTTTATTTTTGGCTTTCTGCCACGTCTTATTCAGGATAGTAAATGATGGGAAGAGAGAGAGGAAGAGGATAAAGAAGTAAGCTGGGAATTGAACTTGAGATGCCCTTATGAGCACCACTGCACAATGTGTCAACGCCAGGGAGCTAAAACAAGAAAAATCCACATTTATTCCCCATGTATAAATTCAAACCTTAATTACTAGTGAATAGGAGATCAGCAGCCAGATCAGCAGCCTAGAGCAATTTTATTTGCTGTCTTAATTTCAAAACACTTTTTGTGCATTACATTTTCAATTCATATTTATTTGTATAGCGCTTTTCACAATTACACATAATTTGAAAGAGACCACATTACAATTTACAGTAATCTGATCTGTTACCAGAACTGTCTTATGTATTTCAGAAATACATATACAAAATCACGGTTGGCGAAAAGGGTATTCATTTAAACAATGCAAACAATGAATGCATAAACAATGAGCTCAATGAATTAAAGGTGCATAGTGCAAGTATCTGAGTTTTCACAGAAATACGTCCCCTCTGGCGAAAAGCGAAAACTGCAACCAGAGGTGTGCACGCTCATGGAGCACATTAACACGCATGCTTGCACCGAGCTGTTCATAACCAAAGGAGCATCAGCCGCACACATCTTTTGTAAATTCATTGTAAATATTTGAAGGGAAAGGCATTTGAGTAAATTACACACTTATGTGTGTGAGGGGAAAACGGGGGTAGTAGAAAACGTTTTTGTTTCTATCTATCTTCATGTTGCCTATTTTTGTGTTTACTGTATCCACTTATGCTTGTATTATTATGGAAACACGTTCATGAACAATATACAGTAAGTTATTACTTTGTATAGGATCCCATTTGAGCCCTAGAGGAGACCGGAGATCTCTCCATTTGTTGAAAGCTTCCCGATGTTGACTATCGTCTTATCTGTAGCCTGGCACTAGACAAAAGTTGTATTGTCTTATCTTATGTGGAGTGTGCGTTGGGGTTTGGAATGAACTACAAGCCGGTCTCTTTGAATCCATCTTCTACTTTTGTCGAAAGTTGACTAAAGTTGTGTTGCTTGAGTTGTCTTCTCTGATACGAAGAATGGCGGCAAATACACAAATCTGCCAGACATAGCCAAGCGAGCGTGAACGCGCATGACATCACACCCAGTCTCAAATTTGAGCCCAAATCCCTCTTATTTATTTGAATGTACAGGATTATAGATAAGAGGCAATCACAGTGATCAGAGATGGGCTCATTCAGAAGTGTACAGAGAAATTGAGAAATGTGACCGACAAAAGAATACTTTTATTCAGCAAGGAGGCATTCATTTAATCAAATGTAACAGTATAAACTAATATTTTTAAATTGTAATAATATTTCACAATATTACTGTTTTTACAGTAGCCTATTTAATTTTTGAATGATAGTTTTCAATAGTTTTCATACCGAATAATAAAATATTGTGCCACAAATGGACAATACATCCAGTGGCTGTGGGGTTTTGATGGATCAATGCGTTATCCCTGTTGCCACTGGTTGGTGTTTGTTTTCTCTAATTACCATTTGCAATCGTCATTTATCTCGTCTTGGAATATTTGAGCAGTCTGGTATGATTTCTATCAAACCCTGACCTAATCTCACTTCATCATAAACTGTTGCCAAGACAATGAGGTATAAGCATCCCTGCCAATTCCATAGAAACCAATGTGCCTGTCTTGATAGAGCAGGGGAAAATGGCTCGAATTCATCTGAATTTTAAGCTTTTGATTATGAGCATTAATGACTTCATAATGGACAAATAGTCTACAATTGTTTATTTTTACAATGCATTTGTTCAATTTGACATCATTATGATATCATAATGCCCATCATAAATTTCATTGTAAAATTTGGTAAGTTTCATTATTCGCTGAGGGCTCAACATTATGTGTTTTTTATTTTTTTTATTTATTTTTTTTTTTTACAAGAGCCAGTTTCGTCAGCTGGCCAAAACTCTTCCACACTTTCCCGAGGCCAGCAGGCTATCCTTATTGTTGAGCCCTCTCATACATTATATAAACTCCTTTCTCTCACAGTGGATGCAGGACTTCAGTTACAACACCGTCTTTTTAATTTGCCTTCTGTAGAAAGGAACAGTGACACACAACAATGCAAGTTTAAACATGACAGTTATGTGTTCCAACATTCACAACACAACAGCTGGCTTTAGAATGATGAAATTGCTGCTGTTTGAATTGACATTTAGAATAGTTCAAATCCCTGATTTTCTATCATATTGATTTAACTACCCGCTGAACCTGGCCGTTGTATTATACAAAGGATTTTCAAAGGCTAATAGACAGATCAGACTGATTTCAACCATTTCATTGGAGAAACTCATCGTACCGCTATCTCCCCTGCTCTCTCCCACCTGTGAGATTCGTTTTTTCAGACACAATGAGAGACTGGTGACATCATACACAATTAATCGCTTATATCTGTGTGAAACAGCTTGGTGCAAAGCATTGTTATGTTGCCTTTTTATAATAGGCCTACTTATTTCTGTCATCTCTGTGAAGAATGACTATTGAGCGAAGGAAGGAAGAAACAATAGTCTTAGGAGAGCTGAAAGGCTGGGATTGAACTCCCTTAGTTGCACAAAAAAAAGTAAACAAGAGAAAGAAACAGCCAGTGTAAACTGGGAATTTGTGACCTACTCCAGGATTTATCAACTGAACTAAATGTGATATAACTGTAGCTGTGTGTTATATAGCTGTGTGTTATCTGCCAACGCATTCTCATCCTTTATCGTCATATAGAACGCTATAAGACAAAACGGCGCTATACTGACGCACATCCGTTATCGTTAATATAACACGCGCTGTGATGGTTAGGTTTAGGTGTGGGGTAGGGTAGTCTCATATTACACTAAAGGATTTATTGAATTTATTACGCCTTGGGTTTGCGTTATATTAACGATAAAGGGTGCCATGTGCGTAGTATAGCGCCGTTTTTTCCATATAGCGTTCTATATGACGATAAGGGATGAGAACGAGCTCTATCTGCGATATATCTCAAGCTGGGAGTGTTACCAACTACAATTAACACCACAACAACTGATAAATTCCAAAGAACCATTGCAATTACTTTAAAATATTCCAGCAAGCTTGGCAGTGTTAGGAAAGCTTAAAACTATTGTAAACCTACAAGCTAGTAATGATTTAAAGTATACAGTCAAACTAAAGCAGTTACACTTTCTTAACTATAGGGTTTGGGTTAAGATTAGGGTGTGGTTTAGTGTTTGTTGCATGTAATTATGCACAATTTATAGTAATTACTATAATAAATGTAACGTGTAACAAGTACACTGTAAAATAAAGTGTTACCGTAGTTGGTTACAATACATACTAGTATCTTAAGTAGCTGCTGTCACTACATTGAAGCTTGCCAATGGGGGCTATATATTTAAATATCGACTACATAATTTATAATTCCAGAGTAGTAATGTGAATGACAAACACATCACGGCAGGCTTCTTATTAGGAGAGGGGTCAGAGTTCTCCCACAGGTGGATTTTGTCAAGATGCAGTATACGTTTCTATAGATTTGCTGTGCTGTGATTTACAACAGTGGTGACAGAACCCATGACTGCCCATCACATTCAAAGAAGTAACAGAATTGGCTGGCTGACATTCACTGGCTCTCAGCACATTAAAAATGTATGACATATCTTTTGCCTGAGACTATAGCTTCTCAACTGTAATTTGGCTTGGGAGCATGAGATGATGTCTTTTGCTCACCGTTGCTATTTTCACCCCTAAATATTAATAAATAATATTAAAGAAAGAATAAACAGTATTTTATTTTGCCTTACTGGTTGCATAAACGAGATAGGAGAGGCGTGCAAGAACACAAATCATTAATTTTACTGTCATATGGTTGCCAACACTTTTTGACGTTCTTGTCTTTTCAAACTGAATGAATACACAAGATGTTCTTGCAATTTACAGTTTTCAAACAAAGAGTTACTGGTATTTCTCATTTACTTTGATTAAGGTTTCTCCCAAAACAATAATATTGTGAAATATTATTACAATAAAAAAAAGTTTCCTATTGGAATATATTCCTATTACTCCACATATATATATATATATATATATAATATATATATATATATATATATATATATATATATATATATATATATATATATATATATATATACTGTATATTCCTATATTCCGGCCTGCTCCAGTCATTTTCTTTCCCAAAGTGCATGAGGAGTTGAGGAAGTCTTGGTCGCTTCATGCCACTCATGTTCCAGGGGAGCTCAACCGTGGCAGACGAGCTTTACACGGTTACCTCCCCTGCCAGGAGAATGGCAACTCCACCCCCAGGTGGTTCATCTGATCTGGAGTGTTTCGGAGTCGACACAGGTACCCCTGTTTGCTTCTCAGTGAGCCTTCTTGCACAGACCCTGTGCAAGGTCAGGGAGGACGAGGAGCAGGTCCTGTTCAGTGGCGCCAGTCTGGCCCACCAGGACTTGGTTCACAGAACTCCTCACGACAGCCCCTCATTGGCCGATTCCTCTGAGGAAGGACCTTCTTTCTCAGAGACGGGGCACTCTATGGCACCCCCGTCCAGACCTCTGGAAACTCCATGTCTGGTCCCTGGACGGGACGTGGAGGTTCTAGGTGATCTACCGCAGGCAGTGGTAAACACCATCACTTCTGCTAGAGCTACCTCTACGAGGAACCTCTACTCTTTGAAGTGGAACCTGTTCCTCGAGTGGTGCTCCTCCCACCAGGAGGACCCCCGAACTTGCCCGATCAGAGTCGTGCTTTCTTTCCTACAAGATGGGTTGGAACGTAGGCTGTCCCCTTCCACCCTCAAGGTGTATATTGCAGCAATAGCTGTGCATCACGATGTAGTAGAAGGTAAGTCCGTGGGGAAGCACGACCTGGTCATCAGATTCCTCAAGGGTGCTATGAGGTTAAATCCGCCTCATGCTTTGCACTCTGTACCCTCTTGGGACCTAGCTCTGGTACTGAGAGCCCTCCAAAGTCCTCCCTTTGAGCCTTTGCTGACAGTAGAGCTGAATATCCTGTCCATTAAGACAGTGCTCCTGTTGGCAATGGCCTCTTTCAAGAGGGTCAGGGATCTGCAGGCTTTTTCGGTTACGAATCGTGCCTAGAGTTTCGGGCCGGTCCTTTTTTGTGTTATATTGAGACCCCGCCCCGGATATGTGCCCAAGGTAATGAACCTGCAAATGCTGCCCCAGGAGGAGGCAGACCCAGCCCTAGCTTTTCTCTGTCCAGTCCACGACCTGCAGGTTTACATTGACAGAATGCAAAAGACAGAACGCCTTGTCCTCCCAGGTTGCGTGCTCACTCCACGAGAGATGTTGCCGCCTCCTGAGCTTTGGCTCAAGGTGCCTCGCTGACAGACATCTGTAGAGCTGCGGGCTGGTCGACACCGAACACATTCGCTCAGATTCTATAGCCTACTGTGGAACCTGTTTCCTCCCAAGTACTCACTACGGCAAGTGGTGCAATAGGTTGTGTCGGCTTGCTACACCACTCCTTGCCTCAGCCGGAAGCGTGCGTCTTCTGCTCCGTTGGCGCCCTACGTCGGTTAGCCTCAGGAGTTCCTCCATCACCCCTCCGGTGCCTGACGTGGCGGACCGCCAGACGCCAGGTCTACTACCTCTAAGGGAGTTGTTGTGTAGACTGGGTGTTATGTCCTGTGGTCTCTTCGGTGACCCATTATGCCATGTGCAGTCCAGCCATGTCTTCCCTTGACAGACTCGTTCTGTCATCCCTGTTGTGTACGCTCCCATTTCCCCTTGGATTGGGACTACCTCAGGGACTGCCATATGTTTCACTATCCCCCTGGGCTAGTACATTTGTGTATTCCAGGCCTTTATCAGGCGGCTGGCTTCCGTGGCGTTCCCTTCCCTTCTTTGGGTGGGGCACCGCTTTCCCAGTGTTATCCAATGTCCACTGATTGGGTCTTGCGGAACAGCAGTGTGACTCCCTATCTAGCTACCGTTATTTCTGAAACTGCGTGGGTAGCGTCGCTGGGTGCTGGAAGGGGCCAGCACCATGGCGTTTTATTAGGGATCCAAATTTGTCAGGGAACTCCCCGACGACACGTTGGAGTTCCCAGGATGAAAGGGAACATCTCGGTTACGTTGTAACCTCGTTCTGAGCGGGAACAGAGATGTGTCGTCCCTTCGCCATGTTGTTGTACCTTTGCGGAGGGCTGGACTCCTAGCGAAAGCGTCTATGCAATGTTTACTTCCGCTTTTATATCTGCGCTTGTAGGCGGCTCACGGAATGCAAAGATTGCATGCTAATGGTTATTGGCTCGTTGTTAATTCTATCAGAGGTAATAAGGCTCCCTAGCGTGATCCCAATTCGTCAGGGAACTCCCACGACAACACGAGGGTTACATACATAACCGAGACGTTTTTAATGAATAGCCTACATTTTATTTATTTATTTATTTATTTATTTATTTATTATTATTTATTGGTTTATTTATTTATTTATTATTGGTTTATTTATTTATTTATTTATAGGTAACATTGCAAGTTATTTTGATTTATATTAGATGTTTTATTTGATTTATTTTCAAATTTATTTCTACTGGTCCTCAACTGCCTTTGAGATGAATAGGAGTGCTATTATAAATGAAGGGTATTAAAAACCTCCTTGAGAAAGCTGTGGAGGCGGAGCTATGGTGGATGACTCAGCTTTAAGGGCTACACTTAAACTGAACTTGAAATATACAGGTATTTGAAATATACAATTTGATTTGAAATCATAGTACATTTATTTCTCACACTGCAAGAACCAATTACAGTTATGACACTTACATTTTTGTTGTCCATATGGCATGTGAACTTTCCTCCTGAAAAGATTAGGTTCATTTTCAGTGGATGCCTGTACTATTAAGATTGTAATCCCAGATTTCAGAAAATCTCAAACCACAGCCATTATAGGTTTCTGTTGTGCATACAATGAATGTTTTCAAGCCAGCCATTTTAATATGATTTAAAAATAGTTTAGGAGCTTGATAATCATGTGTGATTCTTTTGATTCCACTGTCAACCACATTGTGCTTTTAGCACGCCCCAGCAATTTGTATATCAATTGCCATGCTAATCTAAAAAGGAAACAAGGCCTGGCTAATTATGAAACAAGATGGAACAGTCCTTTATTCCTAAGGCCCTTGAAAGAGGCATCAGAACATAATTTTCCAAAGTGCCTGTTAACTTTTTAATTTCTCTCAGAGGGTAGCCAATCTGTGCAAACTTGGATAAATAATTAAAGACTGGCTAATAGGATTGTCAGGCTTGGTTTACCATTATCATTCACTGGTTTGTTCATGTCCACTATTTTGGGGGAATTGCACTAGGGAATTGCTGTTTGGGTAACAGCCAACACGGAAAATGTGTGTTACAATGCAGAGCTCAATATTAATATATTAGAGACAATATTAATAGAGATTTCATGTTATCTTTGTTGATATACATTAAAACTATATATGACATTGCAAATATATGACATTCACTTGTGTCCTAATTAGGGTTGGGTATCGAGAATCGAGTATCGATTGGAACCGGGACTAACTTTTTGTTTTTCCCGGAATCGTTCAAAAGTTAAAATTTCGATTCCTAGTTTTGATATTCACAGTCTGTACGACCGAAGAAGAAATGAAGAAGCGTCTACCGGAAGTGTTGGCAATAACCGCGTGAGTCGAACATGAGTAGCTTACATTGGCGGTCCAAAGTGTGGCATCACTTTCAAAAAAAAAAAATCTCAGCAAAATGCAACATTTGTGACAAAAGGAGTATTTGTGACAGAAGGAGTATTTCCTTCCGAAAGGAGTATTTCCTTCAGAAAGACCGTTGGTTAGCAAGGTTAGCTAAACTTTTTTGACCCTGCCTCTTAACACTAGAAGTGCCAGAATTCCAAAACTACTAGAACGGCCACAAGCGGTCATTTTGAACGTTAGATTCAAAACAGTGTTTATTTCCTTGTTAAATTATTAAATTATTTTCATCAACCACATTTTTTCAAAGTCGAAAACGAGACGATAATAATAATAATATTACAATGATAATAATATTAAAAAGGCTAATAATAATAGGACTAGCAGAACTAGTGAACAGTCCATGCAGCAAAACAAACAGCGCATGACAGGGCAGCGGAGCTCGCAGGATCATCCGACATGAACGGAACATCTGGATCGGCCGTGTCTGATGATAGCAGCCGTCTCTTTTACCTTGATGTGGACTCTGACTCTGAATCACTCTCTGATGAGGAGGAAATGTTAACTTGCACCCGGGAAATGTCGCTTTCACTTTCCACCTCCGATTGTTCCCTGCATCCAGAATCATCACTCGTCAAGTTCTGAAGCATTCGCATCCTGTAGTCCGGTTTTATTTGCTTATTTCTGATCAACAACTAATGTAGAAATTATTATATAGCAAACACCGCTGTGACCGGACGGACCTCTGTTGACAGTTGAGAGAGACCACGATCAACCGCGGGATATTTAACAAAAAAATACAGCGAAATTCAGTGCGGTCAATATGACCGTCTATGGCCGAAATAGGTAAATATGTTCATTTTTTTTGTTTTGCCTTACGTTTACGTAACTTAATTTATATGAAAAGCATTTTAAATGAAAATACAGACAATTTTAGGAAAAGTCAGGTACCAGCAGGATTTTATTATTTTTTTCAACAAAGTTATTGTAGATATAAAATTCAAAACGGTCAAAATGACCGTTATGGCCATTCTAGTGTTAAAAGAATCGGAATCAAGAATCGTTAGGAACCGTAATCGAAACAAGGAATCGGAATCAGAATCGTTCAAATTCAAACGATACCCAACCCTAGTCCTAATCCATTTCACTGTTCTCCATCTCACTAATTTATTTTTTTTATGTAAAAATGCGTTCTATGAGTGACCCTTTAGAATGAAACAAGCCTGAGAGAATGTGTGTATGTTTTGTATGTGTGTGTGACTGTGAACATAAGTGAGTGAGTGAATAAAGGCTGAGCATTGATTTAAACTCCAGCTGGCTCCTGAGGGACTACATATCGAGACGAGAGGATAGAGTGACTCTTAATCATCTCTTCTGCTCTCTTTCTCTCTCTCTCTCCTTCAGCCTCCTCTCTCTCCCTTTCTCTCCATTTCACAAATTTCAAAATGATGTTCTGACAACTAAATAATGGCTGTTTGTTCAACCCAGCTTAATTATATGCATTTTAGCAAGGACCCCCTGCCAAGCAGCAGAAAGGTAGTGATTTATCTCGTCTCTGGGTGCTTCTCTCTGTGCTTGCCAGCACAGGGCAGTGAAAGAGAGGGGACTTGCCTGCCTGAGATGGAAATATCGACTGATGTGTTTGTGACTCATGGAAGTGAACACTGCTCAGGCACATTTTCATGAAGGAGAAAAGTTCTTAGGTTTATTTTCAAAAATACTGCATCCATCAACAGGTAATTTAAGTGATTTTCTTTTTATGGAAGATGTAGTTATTGACACTGATCATTAACTTGAGTCATGTTTATTCCATCTGTAAAGCTAAGGGTTGAAAAAAATGCTTTATAATTGTATAGTTCATGCTTTTGGGTTAGTTAACCTAAATAAATACCCTGAAGGAATGACAATTAGCCTTCCATTATTACACGGCTGTCTGGAATAGGGGAACTTAACGCATTTTGGTTTTGGCTCAATTAATTAAAAAATAATTAGGTTAGATTATTTTATTTATGTATTTATTTATTTTACAAAAGCAGCATACACATCTCTGATACAAATGAACACTTAAAGTTTTTTTTGGTAACACTTTACAATACGGGTGCACTAATATGCATTAATTCATGCTTAACTAATGCACAGATAATCATGAGTTAATGTATAACTAATTAAGAAATAAACCATTAATTAATGATTACTGCATCAGCAACTAATAAAGAGTATATGATTAATAGATTAAGTAATAGATTAATTGCTATTAATTCAATGTATCATTGTGTATTAATTCCTTAATAACATATTTTATTAACTGATAGTGTAAATTAATGTGTTAATTACCACAATTAGTCAAAGCACTTCAACTTCCAGTTGTCTTTAATTAATCATTAGCTAATGATTTGCAAAGGTATCATTATGTTCTGACTTTACTTGTTGAGGCACATCATTATTAACTAGTCATTTAGTAATTGTAGTAATTTGCACATGAACTTGCACTAACAATGAAGTAATTAATCATGTATTAATGCATATTAGTGTACATGTCATATTATCTGAAAGTTGATATACAAGGCTTTGGCTCATTCTGGTAATTAACATATTAATTAACACTATTAGTTAAAAAATGAGTTATAATGGAATGAATTCACAATTACATATTTAAGAACTAATACATTAACCTTAAAGACTCTAAATTAGTTCCTAATTTGGTAATCATTAATGAATAGCTTGGATAATCATTAGTTAAACATTAATTCAGCATTATCTGTGCATTAGTTAAGCATGAATTAATGCTTATTAGAGCAATTGTATTGTAAAGTGTAACCGTTTTTTTTTGTTTTTTTTGTTTTTCTAGGACCTACCATTTCCATACAGTTAATTGCAAGGTTAATTGTAACAGACAGACAGAGGGGTAAGTTGTAACACTTGTGTGTAACACACATAATTCAGTACTATTTTATTTGTATAGTTTGATATTGTTTGTGCATCTGTATAGACAGATATCCATACATCCATCCCTCATCCAATCATCCTTCTAATATGGATCAATATCATGGATAGAGACATAGAAAAGGGCTGCACAGTTTTGCAATAAATAATAATAAATAAAATTATAAAATAATGTAATTGCAATTAAGTTAGATTTGTGTGTGGCAGCTGCATGTACAATTATTAATTATTAATAATAATAACAGTAATAATAATACAAATGAGCTTAAACTAAAAATTTAAAAGGGTTTATTGCATTAAAAACAGGCCATATTTTAATAAATAAACAAGTTATCATTCATAGTACACTAAATTTTAAACATTTTAAATTACAACATTGTTTGTGAAAGTCCAACAAAGTTAAATGTATACTCAAATCTGAAAAGTTGTGTGGCTCCGTTTTCCTTTGATTATCACTGTACACTTGGCGGCTTAATTGTAACACTGTGTTACAACTAACCCCATGCATTACATATTTTAACCCTAGCTAATTCGAACCCTAGTTTCGAAACGGTGCTATGTTTGGGCAAACAAGACAGTGATTAAGGCAATATAAAGTTAGATTTGGAAACGTATACACCCAACTCAGAAACCGAAAAAAAAAATCTATGATGACAAAATTGTAATGTAATTTCTGTAATGGTTTCCATGACCATAGAAACCATTACATTACTGCTTCTTTCCTATGGGAAGCAGAACTCTATTGCCCCTTTTCCACCAAAGCATTTTGAGAGCCGGTTCGGAGCCGGTGCCTGCGCGTGAACCAGTTCTTTGTGTTTCGACAGGCAAGGAACCGGTTCTCGGCCAGGAGAACTGGTTCCAAAGCGGCACCAACTCTTTGCTGGACTAGAACCGTTTTCTTTACCACGTCATGCTTACGTCGGGGGCTGGGGCGGGTTTAGATGTGTTCTAAACATCTTTTCTGACCATAATAAAGGATCGCAAAGCCAAGAGAAACATTTGCAGAAACACGACGGAGTCCGCCTTTGTAATTGTTATGCTTGAAGTTAACGCAAGCGTTTCTATTTTTTTTTTTTTTATATTAAGACATTATAGACACAAGACAGGGGTACATAACTTATCAGAAAAGATTACATATCAAACGAAAATATTAAAAGACTTACACATTTCGATTGTTTTTTAAAGCCTTCTTGATATACGAGTTAGAGATAATCCCAAAGTAATGTTGTCTTGCAACTTTGCAAGACGTATGGCGACGTAAACAGTGACGTGACGACGTCGTTCCCTGGGCGCTCTAGTCAGTGGAAAAACAAACAGGTTCTGAAGCGGTTCGCAAGTTGAACCAACTCCGAACCAACTTTGAACCAGCACCAGTTCCGAACCAGTTCTTTTTTGGTGGAAAAGGGGTATGTAACTTGTTAACTGGTGGGACTGATATTTTCAACCCAGGCTCATTGGAAATACGTTACTCTGCCTACATTTTGCAAAACCTGAAATACGTACCTCCAGGTACGTTTCCCTGCACTTTTCGAGTGAAATGTCCACTAGAGATGCAAGATGCGTGTTTATATTACGTAGGTTTTAATACGTTATTTTCAAAGATATAAAATGTACGTTTTTGTACGTTTGGATAGATGCTAAAACGTATAGTATGGATGTTTTTGCAACATTTAAACGTAACATTATTACGTTTTTACAGCTACAAAACGTTCACTGTTTACGTATGTTTCATATTTCGTAACGATATCTGTATACTTTCACTTTTAAAGATAAATGTAACAAGATCCCTTAATCCTACTCTCAAAATCTAAACATATCCATTTTATACAGAATATAAAAAGGATAAAACTTAAGTTAATGGACAGAAATGTGTAGGTAAATGAGTTTTAGCATTAAAATATATTTTGAGCCACTAATCCTACTCCTATCCCTAAACCTAACCATTCCTTAAAACTACGTAGGCTAACACAATTATGAAGAAAAAAAAACATAACAGACAGACAAGTATACATTTCAAAATAATTAATTTATTTTGAAAATGTTAAAACCGGTAACGTTAACATTACCAAAAGTCGTTCACATGATGATGCGTTGCAGTCGCAGTCCTCTGGCAGTATTATAGTACTTGTGTTATTAAAGTTATTAACGTTAATCCATGAAAATGTTAATCTGATTTCGGTTCGCTCTCTGAAGGCGCGCGCTCTTCTCCATTTCAAATGTACTACACCGACTGAAACACGGCATGTCGCATATCTGTGACGAAGCAGGCGAGAGCCAATGAGTCGTTTGATATCACTGCCGTAAAACATGTCGTAACGCTTCTTGAAGGCGCATTATTTGAATTTGAATTCATCACCAGCGCGGATTTGACGTTTGCGGTCGCTGCTGAGAAATGAAGATGAAGATCAATGGATAAAAGGCTGAATTTGGATCTGTTTCTTGCAAACAACGTATGGATTCTAGGATTTGGTTTACATCAAGCTAATAAAATGTATGTCTTTTGTGAATGTATCAGTATGTTGTGTTTTATTGGAGAAAATGCTTTTTGTGTAAACACTAAATACTACAAAATGGTTAAACAAGGTATTTTTAAGGTTAAAAGTGTATTCCTTTTTAACACCACGCAGGCTAATCCTCCGAAATGACTTTGCTGCAGAATGCACGAACAGAGCGAAATGTTAATATTTATGAGTAACGTTGGCCTATTATATTAATAAATGCGACTGAAAACTTAATTGATAAGACAGTTGAATGCAATAGAGTCAAAACATTAATGCCACGATTATGAATAAATAGTGAAGAAACCTGCTTTGGGTGTATTATGTTCAGGACAAACGTAATAGCACTGCAATAGGTTAAGGACCAACGTAATGTATTATGTTCAGGACAAACGTAATAGCACTGTAATAGAAAAAAATTATACCACTTAGCGCCTCTAGTGGACATTTCACCCGAAAAGTGCAGGGAAACGTACCTGGAGGTACGTATTTCAGGTTTTGCAAAAATGTAGGCAGAGTAACGTATTTCCAATGAGCCTAGGTTGGATATTTTTGTATGTTGAAAATGATGTGCTCGTGTAACTGGTTGTACTTGTATAATGTCGCAAAGGTTTTTTTAAGTTTCTGTCTTTCTCCATATCATTCACTACAAATATAAAAATAAAGAGAAAGAGATTTTTCTATTTGTGAACATAGAGCACAAGGGAGAGGAAACAGTCAATGACTATAACATCAGATTGATCAGAGATGCATCAGTAAGGGAGGCAGATGGCATCAAATATAGCATTTTACATTACAGTATGATATGTAATACTGTAAACAGATTACCATGATAGAGACATTTCTGTAATTCACCCTTCATCTGCAACTGTCAACTACAGTACAGATTCAGTCATATGGCACTGTGAGACAATTTACTGTATTGCCAGCAAACTCTGTTCAAGCACAAAACCTCACAGCAGTTTCATAACTTCATCACACCTTTTGATAATAACACACAAGTCAGATTATATTACAAACATTATGGATTCAATTACATAAGTTATAATGTAAGTGTATTTTCCAATGAGGCAACTGTAGCCTGTATTACTGTAATTATTTCAGCAACAAGGCAGATTTGAAACATGTTTCTTGCATTGTTAGCTGTTGAATGAACTGATTGTTAAAAGTACTAAATTGAAAGAAGTTTTTCATGTTTTGGTGATTAAACCAATTGTTCTCATTAAATATATAAAAAGAAATCTTGTGTTTAAAACAAAATATTATTTCATTTATTTATTTGGTGCAATAAGTGGGATTATGTAGAGTCAACCAGCTATTATTGTTGAATGAATGAAAAATGAATGAATGAATGAATGAATGAATGAATGAATGAATGAATGAATGAATGAATGAATGAATGAATGATAGAATTAGAGAGTGATCAAAACTCCAATGGTGTAAAGCTGTCTTATCAGCATGTTTAAAAAACACCCATCATGGTCTTTTTTTTCCACATACTTTAAATTTAAATGACAAAACACCATTACAAAACTTGCACAACTGTTGAACAACTAAGTTTAGAGGTGTGTCTTTGTGGTTTAACAAGCTTTTCTAAGAATCAGAGTTTCAGAAAAGACCCAGCAGGCATCACTGTTATGCTGACCTTGCTGTAGTTGCCACTGACCTGAGGATATTAGTGGAATAAATCACACTAATGTCCAGACCTCTCCACACCAGCAGAGGAACACAGTGCAGTGATAAGACTTAAAGCCCTCAGAAGTGAGCCTACGGCTGCGGGGAGGTACAGGATGCGTGAGGATAGGGAGCCAATGAAAGAACGAGTGGCTGATATCTGACCTTCTCTTCCTTTTGACAGCTTTTAATAAAGTCTAACCAGGTCTATAAATACTTCCATGACATACCACCTTTCCGAATAGTACCCAGAAGTATCCAGAAAAAAATGGTGGCAGTGGTGTAAATTTACACTGCAAACAGAACCACCTTCAATGTTAACAATTGTGTTCTTTGTAATTATTTGTGAAATTTACTAGCGATTTCTGAAGCTATGTTTCCATCCAAGGTTACAAGTTTAAAGGAACACTCCATCCATTTTCATTAAGCTTTCCATTGTTAAAACCCAGTTATACTATTGAATGGTCGTGCAACACTCTCTCATTTTTCCCTGAGATGAGAGAAATCTTCTATTTACCTTTTTTACTTCCTCCTACAATGGCCCAAAAATCGTCATTTAACGTCATTGTAGGAGGAAGTGTAAGAGAAGGGGATTTCTGTAAAGACTACAAGCACTAGATGCCACCCTTTCAAACCCACCCATTGGGGGTTGGAGCTAAAGCGCTAACAGACCAATCACAGATCAGTGCCAGTGCGTTTCATTTCACCGGCATAAACATTTTGAAAATATGAATAAAGGTACTGAATACACAGACGGATGCATTATGGAGGATTGGGATTACACATAGTGTCAGCCATCTTTTTTGGAAGCTAAGCAAGCAGGCTCTTGTTCTGTGGAGAAAGCCGAGTGACTTTAGGGTTACCGTCCTCTTTTTCACGGACATGTCCAGCCGTTGATGTCCGGGATTCAGCCATGCATTGTTTACATGTACAGCTTTTGTTTCAATCTAACTGAATCTGAATGTAGTGTTTACATGAACGCTAAACAAGTGATCGCTTGTACGTTTTAACATTGCTAAGAAAATTCCCGCTCCTCCGTGAGAGATACGAGACTGGTAACTTACATCTCCCAGGTGTCGCTCATCAGTAATCACGCCACCAGCCTTGCGCCGTTCTCCACACGGCCCTTAAGGCTGGTTCACACGGCAGGATTATTAGCCCGATTTTAGCCCCGATTCACCCCTCCCGACAATCCTAAGGATGCTCCGATTATCGTAAAATAATCTGATCAGATATTCCTGCCGTGTGTGGTGTGTTAAGACTGCTCTCGTCTGCTCGGAAGGATGCTGGGACCACTCCGATCTCAAATTGGGGATATCCAACATGTTGGATTGTTTTGGCCCGATTTCTCCTCGTGTGTGGTGTCCACCGGGAACGAACGAGCATGCAGCCTGTGAACTGTGGCGTGTAGCCAATCAGAAAGCGAGGTGACGAGGCGTAGAGGAAGCACTGGCGGTAAACAAAATCAAAACAGCCGGCGCCCGGCGGTATGGCTCACCAGAATGTCCGGTGGACGTTTTTTTCCGTTAAAAACAAACTAAACACTATCGCCACTGCATCCTCTTCGTCCGACATGATTGTTTACTCTGAAGTCACGTTTTATCTCGAGGGATTTTGTGAGATTTTCCGTCTGACCTGGAAATGCTCGGGAGTCAAATCGGTTCGTGTGTGATGTGTTGATTTTGCCGTGTGGCTGCCCACCACACACTGAACGATCAAAACTGTTAGACCCGTGATTTTTATTGCCGTGTGTGGAGTCTCTCTAGGTTTGGAAAATCGGCCGACAATTTTAAAATCGTCCCGTGTGAACCAGGCTTTACTTGTCCTGCTCGCCACAGTAAACATGATGAATGGCGATTGTAGAACGCAAAAGCCGAATCCTGGACATTTTGGGTGATCTCGAAATACATTTTGGGCAGAATCATCATGGAGACTCACTAGACTAGCCATTGTTTAACTACTGCGCTGTTACCGGTAGGCGTGGCCTCCTAGAGCAGTGAAGCAAGTGGATTCTGGGAGTTGTTGTCTTTCATCCACATAAGCCAAACATAAATTTTCTGGCATTTTCAGTCTAGAATGCTCCAAATTCAAAAATAATTTCACATTTCGTGCACAAAATTGCTATATCGTATCGTATAATAAATTAGTGAATAAAGCAATGTTTCCATCCCATGTGTTCAAATTAACAAAATCGTCATTTTCTGGGAAATTGGCGCGAAAAAGTTGCTTGCAATCGAGGATTCCATCACGGATCCTTCATCATAAATGACTTGCGTCTCAGAGCGTGCAGAAGAAATGAATTGTCAATTGTGCAATTAATTGTCTGCTGTCATGTTATTTTGAGTTTAGATATGTTGCTTGGGAAGCAATCCTGTGAGATGTTTCTGGGAGGGTATTAAACCAAATCATTCTGATAACAGACATTAGGCATTTCAGAATGACCAAAACAAAGTTTGAGATCAAATTGGTCTACTGGTTAGTCAAGTTATCTTTTGAGACAAAGTGACTTTTTGTGCATTTGCAGTGTTCGCACTGTCATAGTTAGGTAAGTTCTGTAAGCTTTTCAATCACTCTTGCAGCGGTTTGACAACACCGATGGGTCTGCACAGCGCCTCTTCAAGTCTGAACACAACTTAAAGGTCCCCTGACATGGGGTTATTTTATTATTTTATTACATTTCCTGGGTTACCCTCATAATGTTAGTTTTTTAGATCAAAAATAGTCATAATTTAGAAATAAAAGGCATTTTTTCTAGCCTGATTGTAGCCAATGATTTGAACGCTCTGTTTGAAGGGGCGTGTCTAACACAAATATAAAACAAGAGAGTCCAGGAGAGAGGTGGAACGGTGGAAGATCAGGGGAAGGGATGGGGGCCAGGTCCATGAAAGGAAACAGGAACCAGGGTTGACGGCTTAGTCGGCGGCCAGGGCAAAACAGGGAGTCCATTGGGCGGCCAGGGCGAAGCAGATGACCCATCGGGCAGCCAGGGTGAAGATTCATCCTCGGATGGCCAGGGCGAATCAGGCTGTGCAGATGGCCAGGGAAGAAACGTCAGTCCATTGGATGGCTATGGTGGAGAAGACCAGGGCGACACAGAAACAGACACCGGCTCGGGTCGTCTATGTGGTCGTGGTTGTGATGCTGCTGTCTCTTTGGCCACTGTTTTCTTTCAGAGTATCCACTAGTAACCTAGTGAATATAATTCATTACAAAATTTTGGTGAGGATTGCTGCCTTTTGGAGCCCTACAGTATATCACAGTTCGCAGCTGTTGGAGTTTGATATAGGCCTGCTAAGGGCATGACTTTGTTACATAAGGTCTTGAGAGAAGTTGGAATGAAGGTTATCATCCTATTAGACTGTAAACATGTTCATCCTTCAATCTCACAGGTCCAGTTATATTCATAACTTAATGAGCACTTAAAGCTTTTTACAGTTACGACATATAAATCGTCGCTGTCCGATGAAAACCGTATGTCCATTTTGACGATTTTGAGATTTTTTCATGGATAGAATGTCCAGGTTCATTTCCATATACAGCATGCTTCACATTATCTAAATGACCAATGAAAAGTTGTGAAATCATGTCATCTGATTTCCACGTATTTCCATTTGCTGTCAAAGCTGTCAATCACGCAGTGTATCTCCCATAGACAGTATGGTATCTCCCCGCCCTGTGGAGGCATCTCGCCGGTCTCGTGAAGTTTCTCGCCGGTCTCGTCTCTGAGACCCCTAACACCTGGTATGGTATTATAATGCGATCTGTATCCAGATAAGTTATCCGGATAATAAAAAAGGCATGTTAATGCAAGGTATAAATACGTTGTGATCGGATTGTGATCGGAATCTGCTGACCATCTGGAGGTAGTCTGGCTCGCATTGTGTTCGGATATTTACTAGGTGTAAACGCAATCTGGTTGTTGAACCACATATGTATATTTTACTTAGTTAATAAACGAGTGAGAGCGTGTTATATAGGCTATATGACACGTTATAGTCAGATATGACGGCGCTACTGCGACACGCATCACCGCAGATGAGCAGCTGCGTCAAAAGTGAAAGTAAGTCACAGACACAATCATCTTCACAATCACACAATCATCTTCAAGTAAAGAAACGAAGTGATCTTACAGGGCAGGCTGTTGCCACACTCTCTTATTGATGTATGTCTTTGATTTTGAAATTAGCTGATGACAAAATGCAGCTCATATCTGTAATAAAATGCAGCTCATTTCCGACAAAATTACGGTAGGATTGTGTAAATCAGTCTAGCATCGCCATGCCAGTGTATTGATTCATTGTCTCTTCATAGTTTGCAAGAGCATATTTAATAAACTGAGTGTAGCCTATTCATCTGTCAATATGAAATGTGATTTGGTCATTCTAATTAATGATCGGAAGAACGCATATCGACCACCGTTACAATACAATATGCACGTATGTTCATTTAAACTCGATTTTGGGTCAAATATGGATTATATCATGACACTGGCAAGAATATGGTTACATTTAAAGATGTTGTGCCAAGCATGACAACGTTACGTTCAGCTGCTTTTGTTCAGCTTACTTTTTTGAAAAGTAACCGTTTTGGACATACGTGAGTTTCATCGGGCAGCGACAGAAATTTACATTTATTCATTTAGCTGACGCTTTTATCCAAAGCGACTTACAATTGCTCTATATGTCAGAGGTCGCACTCCTCTGGAGCAACTAGGGGTTAAGTGTCTTGCTCAGGCACACATTGGTGTCTCACTGTGGAACCCGGGTCTCTCACATCAAAGGCTTGTGTCCACTGCGCCACCACCTACATCAACATACATCCACGACATGGTGTGAACGCACTTTTATTCAATAATTTGTGTTTCCATTGTATCATTTATGTGCATCTTGGTATTTCCATTCAGATGCACATAATTCATTCCATTTGTTTTAAATGCAATAATCTTAAAAAGTGCATACAAACAGGTGGATGGAAACATAGCTTGTGCGACAATTGTAAATCCTACATTATTTTGTACAAATCTTAATGGACCAAGGGAATGGACCATTTCAGTTTGTAATTTTGTCAAAAATGCTGTCATCATTTTCTCACCCTCATGTTGCTCCAAATCTGTATGAATTTATTTCTTCTGCTGAACACAAAAGAAGATATTTTGAAGAATGTGGGTAACCAAACCACACATTTACTTTTTCCATCCAGTTTTTTTTTCTCATGTTATGGAAGTTAATGTGGCCCATCAAAAGTTTGGCTAACTTTATTCTCAAAATATTATTGTTCGTTAGAAATCCACAAAGGTGGTAATCCTGGAGCTGGTATTGTTATTCCACCCCCTAACTTATTAATACTTGTTTGATATTTTGTTTTGTTTTATTTTATTATTTATTTATTTTTGTGTATTTTAGCAAACCCTGGTTTTGTACATAGTTATGTGGTCGCACTTGTGGACCATGTTAAACCTTGAAATAAATAAATAATCACAAAAAAAGAAATCCACAAAGGTTTGGAACAGTTTGAGGGCGAGTAAACATTCATTTTTGGTTGAACTATCCCTTTAAAAGTAATGTAGCATACACGAATATCACAATACAGTGCTTATATGTACTCTAGGTTATCAGCCCAGAGAATTATCAAGTCATGTTACATATAATACTATGCTGAGGGCATTCATTGATTTTTAATTAAATTAATTAAATAATTAAGCAAATTAATTTGATAAGGAACTTTAAAATTATTGATCTTAAAATTGTCAGATCTTAGTACTGTGCTTTCAATTTTAGCATTTCTTCTGCCATTTAAGCTGCAAATGTGTTTTTCAATTTAGGCCATTATGAATTATGTTAATGGCCAAGCTATTTCCAGCCTTACTTTTGCAAATACTTGATAATCTAAAGAACTGCTCGTGATGTGAAAGAGAAAGAGCTGTTTTCTTTCTCGAAGGCTGGCCATGCCTGACTAAAAGCCTTATTAAACATAGTGTGAAGTGGATTTTAATCGGCGCCATATGTGTGCATTGTGTAGCATTACTTAAGTGAGAAAAATAAGTCAGCTTGATAGAGGTGACAATCTCAAGCACTATAGCTTCACATCCCGACATGTCAGTCCTTTCATTGTCAGGCACCATAAACATTTCACAGATATGACAATTTAATCTAATCTCACACAGAGAAAGAAAGAAAAAAAAGCTTTGCCTCTCAAGATTTTAGCATGTTGCTGAGGGAAGATTTACAAAAATAAAAACAAATAAATTCATTTGTTTGAACTATGTGAATTAAATGAAGACGTAAAACCTTGGAGAGTTTCTGTAATGTTTATTATAATGTAATTATCATAAGTTGTTTAAAATAATATTCATATTCAAAATGTATGAATGGCTGATCCAATTGGCATTATATTAAAAAAATGTAATAAAAATAAAAAAAACCATAAAAAGCCAAATTATTAGACTGTCCCACTTTACCTATTTTCATCCAATTCTTTATTTGTAAAGCTTCATATGTTGACTGAGTCTGCAGCACATGAAAATCCAGTCAATGTTCAATAAGTTGTATGTTGATGCAACACTTTTTCTCATCAGTGTTACAATTAAGAACTGTACATACAGTATGTGAAGGTGTCTCCATAGAAGTTGAATTGGTAATATTTAAAAATAATGGTTCGTCATTGAGGTATGCAGGCAGTGATGAGGATGAAAACAATATCTTGCTTTATTATTATTTATTATGATTTTTTTTAAATAAGATCAGATCAAAATGCTGATGAAGCTATTAAGTGACGCTCGAAGTGATGAAGTATTCCAATGTATAAAAAATGCTAAAGAGTAGGTGGTGAAATAAAAGGTTTTCTGATACACTAAGAAACCCTATAACATAAATAAAATATGGAGTCCAGTTTCTACTTTGCTAATATATCATCTGTGGTAATTTCTCCCACAAGCACCCCTCAGCTCTATTAATTACTCAACTACAGGCTTACAAGAAAGAAAGAGAAAAATGGTATGGGCCAGATGTTTCACTGCATCAAAAACCTTACATTTATTAATAGGGCATACTCCAAGTTATATAAAATAAGGATCAGATCTGATCATTATTGTCATCTATGTAAAAAATATACAGTAGGTTCTTATTTGCATATGTTTTGGGAATGCACTATGTAACTTCATGGACCTTTGTATGTACTGTACTGTCCTCTCTGACAATTTATATCTGGAAATTCCCCTGGCTCTTCTTGCTTGACTCCTCAGGTATAAATATTCATCAAAAGAGGATCTTATTGGCAGCATGTACTACTATCTTCAAGCTATGGATTGAACCATTCACCCCTTCTGCTTCAATCTGGCTTTCTTACTTCAGAGACATTTCCTTGCTTGAGAACACATTGCTAAACTTAATGGGGCCAAGGGCAGAACTATTCAAAGCTTGTTAATAACCACTGAGATTTTGTTAGAAAAACTAAAATCATGACTTCCTAATTTTCACAGTTTCATTCAATTTGAGCAAACTAAAAGGCATTATGAAAGTAGCACACAACAACCCATCCAAACATTGACAAGACCCAACAACAATGAATGGAAACAAGGGAACTTAAATGCATACACATGCAAACAAGAATAATTAATCACACACACCTGAACTGAATGACGAACCAAATGAGTGACCATTACAACAAACAAGGCAAATTAAACCAATTAAGGGTGTATTTACACCAGGAAAGTCCAATAGTTCACTTGCTTTGGTCTGGACCAAATAAATTATTATTATTTTAATTTTTTTGGTACGGTTTCACACTTGCTTTTTGCAAGTGAACCAAAATTTGTAAACAAAACCACACGTGTGCTAAGGTCGTCCATTCATTGGCCAAGTATACTCAAGGGAAATCAGGAAGTGCAAAAAAGGCTCAGCATGGAGATATTTCGTACTGCAATATTTGTTCTTTTACTATTTTTGTGTTATTTTGTAAAAACGCAATATGAAGAAACTAATGAGTATCATCTATACGATGTTGTAATTCGGATTTTGAGAAGACGACGAGTGTATCGTTAGAGTGGATCTATTAAACGCAGGGAAATACGACAACTCTCATCTCTCATGCATCTTTTCATTCAATCATCTACTGTTTTTTTTTTGTTTTGTTTTTGTTTTTATCTCTGGGCAACATCTCAACTTTGCGTTACAAGTGGCACTGCGCAGAAGACGGATATATAAAGTTTTCATTCATAGAGAGGGGCTATGTTCAGACATTCAATTGCGATTCATTGCGATTAAGTTTGTCCAGTTTAACGTAAATTAACGCAGTATCATCCTTGTATTGTGACTATCCTTACATTAATACTAATAATAATAATTCATTACATTTATATAGCGCTTTCTCTGCACTCAAAGCCCTTTACATCCAGTAGAAGGGGGAATCTCGTCAACCACCACCAAAAGGTGGTGAACTGCAAATGCTTTATGAACTGCAAATGATTTATTTTTTTTTCATCTATGCCTGATTAGACTAAATAGATCGCTCTGTATGTGAATGTCCTGATGCACACACTCATTCATTCATTCCATTCCAGTGATGCACATACGACGCGCAGAAAGACGTGCAACAGCGTCCGTGTGGCCAGACAGCGCGCATATTCTCTTTCGACGCAGTGCTTTCTTGCAATTGGGTCGGTTCATGTTCACACCGCAAACGAACCGTACCAGAGTTCGTTTGGAACCGTACCGAGACCACCTCTTCAGCTGGGTCTCGGTTCGGTTGTTTGTGTCCGCACCTCGAGTTCGAATTGCTGTATTCACACCTGCCCAAAAGGTCCGCACCAAGGGGGGAAACGAACTAGAGTTTCGATTCAATCGAACCAAACAAGGCAGGTGTGAATACACTCTAAATGGCATCTAGTTCATTGAAGCATTGATATGTTTCTGATACAGCTGAAACCTACAGTATAAAAATTAAAGGTGCACTCAGTAACTTCTTATGAACTCTAAGAATTGTATGATGAGGTGCAACCCTCTCCATGGAAAACAGTGTATCTTCAAGACAGAAAAAAGACACACATATATGTTATTTCATAAGTTAAAGCACCCCTAGTATGCTTTTCTAGACATTAACTTTTCATATACAGTAGTGTATAACATAGCTGTTTGTGAATGTAAAAGTTCTGCAATGTGCAAAACAAACAACGCAATTGCACAGCAATTCGTTAGTATTTTACGAGGTGGCCAATTTGTCTGAATTCGTACAATCTTGTAAGTTTTTGTGCGATTTGTCAAGACTCCAGAGAGGGGTAGGTTTAAGGCAAAAGTTTAGAGTGATCCTTCCTAGTGTCGCTTTTTTAAAAATCACACGAATTAGCCAACTCATAAAATATGTACGAATTACCATAATAGGGTTGAGGGTTAGGGTTAGGTTAATGTTTCCCAACGGAAAGATCCAGTTCTGAACTGTCTGAAACGAGTCATCGGTAACTCCAGCATTACTGTCCGCACCTACATTGGTTTCTGACAAGTTAGCATCATACCAGTTTTAGATTTTAATTGGATTCCCACAAACAACGTCTAATTTGACCCAAAACTTGTAGTTGTAGCTGAGGACTGGAAGAGTTTGGTCGTGTTGGTGACATGCCGAGAAATCATAAAGCAAATCCACTTTGCAAATTGACACAGACTACGTTTACATGCAGCCAATTTTCGGGTTATGGTTGGGTTAAGGTCACTATTCGGGTTTCTGAAACATTAGGAATAACCCGTTTACATGCGTGAGCAGAGAGAGTTTCTCCTGTATACATGGAATTGTAAAATCCCGATGTAAACGGTGCACGCAGTTAGCATCTAGACGTACGGACAAATTTAAGACGCAATATGCGAAATTTCCGAATCTTCTTCCTCTATCCAAGGACAACAACAACAGCAGCACGCGGATAATAAATAGTTCGGGGCAGATAGAGGTCGCCTTTGTTTGCGCTTTGATGCTGGTAACATTACTGAGCTCGCTCCAAAAGTATGATGCGCTGTGTCTCCATGTTTACTTCCGGTATACTTCATACGGATTTCTGTATGTGTCGAGAAGTTTCTCTACTCAAAAGACCACGATTCCTTGCGAATAGAACATGCGCAGAACACAAATCACTATGGGAATATGCCGATATGTGTTTACATGGCCAAAAATTCGGGTTAGAAAAGGGGTACCCCAGATATAATATCCAGTTTTTATTTTTTTTAATCCGGGATATGAGCATATTTGGGTTTTTGCCTGTGTTTACATGGCAGATCGCGAACCGGGTTATTGCTAATATCCCGGTTTTGAACGGGTTATTGGCTGCATGTAAACGTAGTCACAGTAAAACAAGTGACAAGGAAGCCTCTAGAGATAAAATTCTGATATGCTAATGAGTTTTAGTTTCTGATACAGGCCTTAGCAGTAGACCATTCACAACAGACTGGGCCATCTGACCTTCCCTTGGATCACCTTGGATGCCCAGCCCACACAACCACGAGAGTATTTTAGTGTGTGTAACCCCTTTGCACTGCTGCTGAAAAGAAAATAACTTCCAATTTCCTGTGATGGTTTAGAAACTAAACACAGTTCCATATTTGTCAGAAGAAAAGGGCTTTTTGATCAAAGTTCTCCCCTAAAGATACAAAAGAAGAGGGAAAACAATAAAGAGTTTATCACGAGTGCTTTGTTGCTGTTGTGACTTCAAAGAGCGCTGAATTCATGTGCCTTTTAGTCCAACCTTCAGACCTGTTCTGATTTGTTCTTGTTACATGAGAATAGACAGAGAGATTAAAACAGATTGCACTAAATGTAACATGTCACCATGACAACACCCGAGTATCGTGTGCATTTGAAATAGTAAAGGGAAAGCATAAGCTGCAATATAAAGCAATAATATCTTTCTTGGTAGCAGTGCACTCATGCATTAGTACAGCCAGGCTGATTCAAAGTTTATTTGATACTGTATATTAGGGCAAGCTTTAAAAGGCTGGAATGGCTATTCTCTTGTATACAACCCTAAACAAGTCAAAACAAGGAACAAAATGCACTGTGGAATTTACATCTAAATGGTCTGACAGTAAACAGTATTGAAGGGTGAATTCATTATAGTTTTTACTCAAAAACTTGCATCACGGTGCTAAATGTATTCAAATAGTGCTGTAATTTGAGTTATTGTTAAATTATGTCATTGTCATTATTTTCATTTTTTTGTGATGGCTAATTTGGCCTTATTCACAATGTTCTGTGCTATTATTATTGCGGTAAACATTGCACTATATCACTGACACTCGACTGACCTAACATAGTCTCATCCCAAGACGTCATACAACTGACACTTTTGACCATACGTCAATATCCGCCTTTTCAGGGTACCTTTAAACGTCAGTTATATGACGATCCCGGGCGGTCATACAACTAACGCTTTACCTTTAACGTCAGTAAGGTGACGGGGTAGGTTTAGGTCTGGGGTAGGTTAAGGATTAGATAACGTCATCTAACCGATGTTTATGGGTACCCTAAAAAGGCGGATGTTGACGTATGGTCAAAAAGTCAGTTGTATGACATCTTGGGAAGAGACTGTGCTGTAACACCTACAAAAAAATAAAAAACAGAATTCATTAAAAGAATCAAGTAATTGTTCCATGTGACTTGTGTGCTATATAATATAAGAGATTAATAAGCATTAAAGCTGCAGTCAAAAGCTGCAAAACCGTGCAAATTATACTTTGTTCTAGAATTGTCAATGTTAACAACGTACAGTAAGCATTGCGTGATTACATGTAATGTGCTTCCGATATGTATCCAATTTGCCGAATTCGTACGATGCAACACAGTCTCATCCCAATTTGTCATATAACTGACGTTTTGGGACGTCTTTTGACCATTCGTCAATATACGAATTTTCAGGGCCCCTTAAACGTCGGTAGATGACGATCCCGGGTCGTCATACAACGTTTACCTTTAACGTCAGTTAGGTGACGAGTTGGGTTTAGGGTTAGGTTTAGGTCTGAGGTAGAGTTAGGATCCCATAACGCCATCTACCAACGTTTAAGGGGGCCTGAAAAGTCGTATATTGACGAATGGTCAAAGACGTCCCAAAACGTCAGTTATATGACGAATTGGGATGAGACTGCGCTGTACGATCTTGTACGTTTTTGTACGATTTGTCAAGACTCCAGAGAGGGGTAGGTTTAGGTGGGTCATGGTTAAGGGTGCCTAAAGGGTGCCATGTGCGTTGGATGTATACGCATTGGCAAAAGCGTCAGTATATGACACCTTGGGATGAGAATGCGTTTTGTTGGGGCTGAACGCAGCCCTGTTGTCATTGGACAAGCAGGAGGATGTGACGGTTGGTTTGTATAGTATTCAAAGATATATTTAAACCATATTCAAAGATATACACGCTTGCCTTAAGAAAAATCTTTGGTTGAGACAAAGACTTTATTTTGATCTGTTAAATTCAAAATGGAAATGAAGCACTAGCTACTAAACGAGAATGTGTTCTAGTATTATAAGTGCAGCAGTGCGCTCTGTGGTATGCATGTTGTCAGTATGCTTTCAGCTCTAGACAGCTGGTAGAGTAAATCTCAAGAGACAAAGCATGGAGCCAGGCAACAGATAGTGCTCAAGTTGATCCATACAAACCCTAGCTAAACTCTAGTGTAATAAGATGTGTGAAGCCTGAGGCAGAAGGGACTGATCCTGGCTTCCTCCTGATCCAGCCTCCCCTGAGCTCATCAGCAGTAAACTGTGACAGAGTTGTCAAGGCTGGAGGTCATTCTAAGACAGTGTGAGTGTGGAGGACAGTCTTCAGCATAACACCCTGCTGCTTTCCTGGCTATTGGGTCAATGACGTGATATTCATTTATTTGTCCAGATCTAGTTTAACGGATAAAATAATTATTTAAATGTTTGGTTTTTATGTTTGAGGGGCTTCAAAAAAAAAAAAAAAAAAAAAAAGTGTAAAAAACGTGTCATGTTGTGGCACAATTTTTGTGTCATTAAATGACAAGCAGTAGTTGACATTTATTGTAAAAAAAACAACAAAAAAAACACCCAATGTTTAGGTAATGTTAAAGGGGGGTTGACTGCTTTTTTTCTTCGCATGATTGTGTTTATGGGGTGCAATATAACATGTATTAGTGTTTTTTCTTTTTAAAAAGTCTTATTTTTCATAAACTTCACCTTTATTGTCAGCCGCGCTCACCTCTGCCCCCTGAACGAGCGGTTCACTTCCTGATACTATGAAAACACTCCCTCAGAAACAGACTTATGCTCAGATTGGTTAGTTTGGCCCGGTGTGTTGTGATTGGCTAAACTGTTGCTCACGTTGTCCGGAAGGTTAACGGCCATTACCTTTACGGGGAAACGCAAGCTCCGGTCCAGATGTAAATAATGGTGTCAAACTGCAGTATCAGTTTCAGGCAGAATCAGACTGAGAAAGCCGTGATGAAGAGAGTCAAACAGAACCTCACCACACACGGCTCTTAATTAAGGTTTCTGAATGATAATTTGCTTCATTTGTAACTTTATACACGTTTGTTTTACACAATAGCATCTGACTGGCAATGATAGCAACTGACTGGCTACTAATGTTATACTCAAACAGCGTTGGCATGTTTACGTTCTTGATCAAATCGAAAATAAAGACAAAGCATATGGGTCAATATCACCATAGAGTGCCTTTCAACCCTCACAACACTCACAAATTTTGATTTTAATTTACCATTCGCTTTATGTCATTTCATAATAGTAGACACTCAAATACTATAATAAATATATTATCTGAGCTCCCACAATTATTTTTTTTAAATTATGGACCATTTTTTTTAGCATAAAGCATAGATATGTCCACCCTGTCGTGGACATATAAATGACTGTTAAACATGTTTTCATTGCATTATTAAGTTACAAATTGCATGTTATTGCCCCCACACCGAGCACAATGGATTATATAGGTATAATTAAATTATTGTTTTAAATATTATTTAAAAATACCAAGATTACAGGGTGGACGAGCCCACGACAGGGTGGACAAGCACACGACGGGGTGGACACATAAAGCAGAACACAAAAAGCATGACAAAATATGAAACAATGCTCAGGTAGGCCGTGGCATTAAGGGGCTGAAAGTGTGCCAAGAAAACTTTTCCACACCATTACACCACCACCACCACCCTGTACTGTGGTAACAAGGCATGATGGATCTACGTGGCCGACAGGGTGGACATTTTGGAACAACGACAGGGTGGACATTTTGAGCTTCAATTAGCATATTAGCTTACAACAGACTGGGACTAGGTAAATATTTAGTCTGGTTGTTGAAGATAATTTGGTATATTAAAATGTACATATTTGAAAATTATTGTATTTGAATCACTTCCAGTATATTTTATGCCGACAGGGTGGACATGTTAAGCTTTGGCAAAACAAGTAAGCAACCTCATATGAAGAAAATGTGTTAGTTGTAAAATCAGCAGCTACTCACTTCAGCAGTTGAATTTCCCTCCACTAAAGAGATACAACAATCTGTTGTCCTGATTGTCACTAATGTCGATGGCCTATTCTTAAAGGAGCAGATTCCACAATACGACAGGGTGGACAACCATTTAAGGGACATGGACAAACTCTTCTTTTTTATTAAATAAAAATATTGTTTTTATTATAAACTGATCAATACACTAAATTTGAGTAATATCATATTAAACTAAATATTAATAGGAAAAATTAAATTAAAAAACAAATAAGATTGGACTATTTTACTCTCATTCAAATTTGATGAGCAGTGCCTGGGACATAGCAAAATAACATACATCCTCTTATACAAAACTATAGAACATCTTGAAAATGTATCTAAAGAGCCAAATAATGCTACTGCTATGAATAAAAAACTTAGCCTTATATAACACACCCTTTTATAGTCATTTGTATGTTAAGTTATAATGGAAAATCAGTTATTTATGTTCAGGACACCAAAAGGCACCCTACAGTGATATTGACCCACATATACATGAAACATACCTTTACAACATTAGTACTTATACAAAATTCAGGTCCATAATGTTTGTACGCGTTTGTCGTTGACACAAAATAGCATAACCAGTAGCTTATAAAGCCAGCGCTGGCATTTGAAAAATAATAAAACACAAGGCTATGTCTTGAATTATACATGCAAATACATTTAAAATGATTAAGTCTTAGCCTACTTACAGGTTGGGTCCCAACATCTGCTGCCTCTTGTTTTAAAGTTGGATCTGCTTCATGTTTGGTAACAGTTTCTTGTTGAATCCGGTGTTGAACTTTGAACTTGGAGATTCTGGAAACTGTCTTCTGTAAAATGCGCAGCACAGAGAGCCAGATTACGATCATCATTTTCAGGAACATAATCAAACATAAATTGTATCCATTGTTGTTCGAAGTATAGTGTCCGTGGGAAGTACGAACACAGAAGACCTGACAGCTGCGTGAACAACTCACTCCACGAGGAGCTGCTGAAATATGGTCATGCCCTTTTCTCCATATTCTGAGGGAGGGGTTGATGCAAATGAGTAGGTTAGTGACGTACCATAACCCAGCTGTAGTCCCAATTCGAGTCGTTTCTTGTAGGCAATTATACTTCCTGATTTTTAAAAGACGATATCTCTGCTTCCATTGAACTTTAAGCGCTGCAACTTTGCAGATACTGTTCATGCACCAACAGCAACATTACACACTATTTAAAATGAAAAAAGTGAAATCGCAGTCAACCCCCCCTTTAAGGTAGTCCTCCGAAATCCTTGTCCTTGTGGGGACTTTTTTTTTTGGTCCCATGATGAAAACAAGAACCAAAATGAAACCAGCAGGAATAGATGACACTAGAAGTGTCACTTCTACTTCATGTAGAAGTTATAATCATAACTTCTACATGATTATTTGTCATTGACCTTTTTACAGATTGTAGCAGTGAACTTTCTGAATGATGTTGGAACAAATTTGTTAGATTAACGCAAGTAATGTGAGTTACATAATCAGAATACTTTGTTTACTATTTCATTACCACTGCACTGTTTGCCATGGCCACAGTTAAATAACACAAATGTGTAACACAATATTTTTACTCTCACTTTACTATTGTCATTGCTGGTGACCTTTGATGATCCAATTCAACCAAATTAAAAAGCAAAAAATGTCTTTAGATTAACATCACATCTGTTTATTTATTTATTATTCATTTTTTATTGTTGAGGAGTGTTGAACTTTGTTGACGAAAGCAAAAACTGCTTTTTTTCTTTGATTGTATTTATGGGGTGCAATATAACATGTATTCGTGTTTTTCCTATTTTTTAAAAGTCTTATTTTTCATAAACGTCACCTTTATTGTCAGCCGCGCTCTCCTCTGCCCCCTGAACAGCGGTTGACTTCCTGATTCTATGAAAACACTCCCTCAGAAACACGTAGTGGGCTTAGATTGGTTAGTTTGGGCCGATGTGTTGTGATTTGCTAAACAGTGCTCACATTGTCCGTAAGGTTAACGCCCATTACCTTTACGGGCATGTCATGAGCTTTTTTTGTAAACAAATGTGTGTTCTTAAGGCATGTGTAAGTATGTAAACATAATGTGTTCAGATTGTTCAATCATGCCATTTTCAATGCTTTATGAGAGTTGTAGGTCACTTATAATGGATTAAAGCATTTTTGTTAATATCATTAATATCATTGCTTATTTTGGTGCATTTGTCATTTACATAGTATAGGCTATGCTGACGGTTATTTTTTTCACTTTTAGAACTGTATAAATCTATTACATATAGTGTATTCTACCTTATTCATTGTTAAAAAAAATTCAAAAGAGTTTAAGTGTTTAGGTATAAAATATTTCGATGCATTCTACTATTCTTAGACAAGAAGGCAAATAATTTATTAAAAGGGTTAGTCCATAAACAGAATTTGTATGCAATGGCTTTAAAAACAAGATGTTTTGGTGGTGAAGTGATTGATTGTGGAGAGAAATGGCAGTATCAGGGGAGGGCTGTTGTTTATTTTTGTAGCTGTGGAGAATAAGCAATATTCTTATTGCCTCTGAAGAGCTGCTAATCGAACAGAATGGAAAAAACTTTTGACCGACTGCAAACCCATTTTGTTCGCAGCTAATTGATGATGATTATTATTGCTTTGATAATTATTGATTATTATTATTTATTGTAAAAAATCCTGACAAAAAAAAATAGTAATGAACAAAAGACTGAATAAATCTGTGCAGGACCTCACTTTTCCTATCAATAAAAGATCACAAAAAGTCCAAAAATAAATTGTGACGATTTTCTATAACTAGAAATAAATCTGACAAGCTGCAAGTTCTGTCTACTGCCTCCAGGTCCCCTGTTACCAACTTCAGTTTGCAGAATTACAATGTGACCTCAAGGCTTCTGCCACCCCTTAAGCTGCCACACAAAATGTGTTAGTAAAAAGTGAGATGTGAATCTGAGGTGATCTGTCCTCCATTAAGAGCTTAGTCAGAGTCCTCTAAAACATTTTATGATGCATTTTTATTAATCCCAGAGAGAAAGCGAGATTAGGAACCTGAATTGACCATCTTTCTGCCAATAAAGAGTTCTCAAAACCCGCATGAAGACTAATGCGACTTTAGAAACAGAGCAAGTCAATTAATTACCAAAGCATTTTTTTAACACTGATTCATTCAATAAGAAATCAACGTAGTTTACCTTCATCTATGTTTCCCAAAATTGCTTCTGGCTAGAACAGTATATTTGTATGATTGTATGCACTTTAAAATGTACTGCTTGAGGAATAAGAGCTAACACTGCACATTAAGCATGATAAATACGAAACATAATGGTCAGTTGCGGTCAGCTATTTTCCTATTCATACAAAACTATTTGTTACTTCATTCTGATTGGTTAAGCATGATATCCAGCAGTCAGATATTTCTTAAAGTTTGTCATATTTATTTATTTGGTGAGTAGCACTTATTTTGCCTATATACATCCAAGTAATTGACTCACATTCATCTAAACAGACAAAAATAAACTTCAGCAAGTAAGTAAGCTTTAATTAATAGTTTCATGCTTTTGATATGTCAAATATCCACAGACACAAAAGTGAGAGCCTCAAAGCTTTGAAAAGGCCACTTTGAAAGCTTTTTAAAGTCCTGCATGCAGTAATTTGTCGTCAAGAGTTTCAGAGTTGCCCACAATTATTGCAATATTGGGTGCAATTATCAATATTTAGTTTGAAGCAAACAGCTGCATGTCAATGAAATAAACAGATCTGCCTGTGAAAAGACTGCTGAAACTGAAGAAAAGAAGCTGTTCTCCAACAACTGAATGAAAATGGTGTCATTTTAACAGTGTGAAATGGCTTGTTGATTGGCTGGAGTGCTGAACATGTGAAACGAAAATTTAAATAGCACTTTAAAGGGATAGTTCACTTTGAAATTATTTTTTGATATGTTTTAGCTCACTCAAGGGCATCCAAGATGTAGGTGTCTTTGTTTCCACAGTATTTTCAATTTTGATATTTTTAGGTCAAACCGTTCTCGTCTGTGTATAATGGAGGTCTATGGGATCCTCCTCAAAGAGCATGCACAGAGAAGTCCAAATTAAACATGATTTAATGACTCGTAAATGTAAGTAAACATTCATGGCCTAAGACACAAAATGAGCACTTTGTGTGAGAAAACGAAGAGTATTTATATCGTTTTTACCTCTTGTAATCACAGTCACGTCCTCGACCTCAGAGTGATCTCTCGCGAGTACGTTACTCATTGTTTACACAGAGATTTCAGAAGTGTTGCCCTTGACTGTGAAGAGCTAAACATATTTAGATATACAGGAAATTTCAATGGAAGACGATTTCGATATATCAACAGACAACGTTGATTTTTTTCGCAACCGCGCAAGAGATCACTTCCGGCGCTGCGCAGACCGAAGCTCCTGTGCCTTCAGATCACTTGGACGTGGCTGTGGTTACAAGAGGTAAAAACTATGTAAATACTGTTCGCTTTCTCACACAAACCGCTCGTTTCTGTGTCTTAGGCCATCAATGTGTACTTACATTTACAAATCATGTTTAATTTGGAGTTCTCTGTGCATGCTCTTTGAGGAGAACCCCATAGATCTTCATTATGTGACTGACCGACAAGAACGGTTTGACCTAAAAATATAAAAATTGAAAATACTGTGGAAACAAAGACACCTACATCTTGGATGCCCTTGAGGTAAGCGAAAACATATCAAAAATTAATTTCAAAGTGAACTATCGCTTTAACTCACAGAGTGGGGAAGAAAGCTTTTTCCTAGAATCTAAATTTCTTATCTCTCATTGTGACCCTATTATCCGATCACTTATTTAACTTTATCTTTTAATATTCAAGGCTGCATGGTCACCAATATATTTTTCTTTCTTTCTGGTCTTCATAAAAGGTTCTTGTGTTGCTGATGTTCCCATTATGTTTTTGATCTCAACCAACTTTTCCAGCTAAACCTTATCTATAATATCTAAAGTTTTCTGTTATTTCCATTTATCTCAGTGAACACCAGCGTGCACATGACAGACCGGCACTAACCAACATACACTAGTCTGAACCACTGAACTTGTCTACTGTCCTAACTTTGTCTCAGCTGGCATGAGATATAATTAAATGTCTGTATTCACAGTACAAAATGTATGGCCAGGCCAGATGGCCAGCATAGTAGTGGGCATGATCTTGCATCTGCTTCATTGAAAGCCACTCCAGTATCACATGTAGTGAGAAGTGAAATGCACTGCAAATGTCTTCTGGGAACGCCAATGTATTCCGTCACACTGACTACGGCCCACCCAGCACTTTCACAGATAAGATGGTTGTTTATAATGAGGTCTGCATCTCTACAAATTTCCATTTTCATGCCAGTGTTATAGTCTACCCTTATAACTCCCTCAGTCTTTGATCTAGGCTCCATTATGCTCCATGCTTGATTTTAAAGAAACTCTCAGCTTGGTCTAGAAAAGAGAAGCTTCTCTGATAAAAAAATGTCTGAGACAAACCTGATTGAAAGGCTTGATGCATTTTTCACCAATATTTGTTTATAATAACCTCCTTGATTGTCTTCAGTTAATTGCGGGTAATTTCCTCGGTGTATAATATTACACTGTCGATGCATCACAGAATTAGTTGCAACACAATTAGCGCTTATAAGGAAGCTAATAATTTTTTATTGGTTCCAGTTTCAATGTCTCATTATTGTTCAGGTTAAAATAGAACAATGTGAAATGGCTGGCTCAGTTCCCCTGATGCTCTAAATGGCCAGTGTTTTCCTAATAACACAGTTAGAGGTACCATTAAAAGTGTGTTATGCCTGGCCTTTCTGGGTAAGCTAGTTATTCAATCATATTTACACCTTTGAACAGATGTGTGATCCTGAATGATAAATAAAACATTTCTAAATAAATCTAGAAAATTGTTAATAAAAATGCAAATGAATACTTTTAAGCAAATAATGAGGGAATATTACATTACATTATAACATTCAGTGACTGTGTTTCTAAACTGATTAGCCGCAATAGTATTTGCAAGACACACAAAGTTTAGGATACATTTGCAAGCAAACACATGCATCACCATTTAAAATAAAATCAGACAAATAACTGCCAGCAGCTTTAACCTTTATAATTCTCCTGTTTCCCAGATTCATTATAACATACACATCTAACATCTACACTGTAAAAGCGCATTATCTAATAAAAAATAAATAAATAAATAAATAAATAAATAAATAAATAAATAAATAAATAAATATATAGGGGCAACAGATTACAAGCAATATTATTAATCTAATTTAACAAATTAGAATTGAGTAATAATTATTCAAAATAAAAAAAATAAAAATCGCAAAAAATAAAATAAAAAAAAATACATTTAAGTCACCTTTATGGTGATCGTGTTTGTTTTAGGTTTCTCCTTGAGTGATTCTGCTTGTTAACATCAGGTGTCTTCAATGTTGGCAATATAAAATAAAGAGTTCTTAATTAATCTTAGACATCTGTCTGTTATTCAAATATTTTTTATACATTTTTGGTGTAAACTTTACTCATTTTAAATGGTTAACTTTTAAGGAATAATTTGATTACATGCAAAAAACGATGTGATCATCGCAACTGGTCCACCTTTACAGGTACTCTGCCCTGCCCCATCTGTGAGCCAGTGGCATCGCTCTCTCCTCCTTCTCCTCCTTCCAAGCACCAACCTTCTCCCAGAGCCAGCTCAAGGCTACATCTCTCAACACTGCAAGAGTTAGGTGGCTACAGCCGGTCATCAGATGGGCACCCCCTTCCTTGGTGTTTCGTCGATTTAAGCCCATAACACCTCGGGAGGGCTTGACAGCAGATCCAGCGTCCTGGATCTAGCCCTGCTGACCACCACCAAACTCTATGCCGTTTTTAGTCCTTCAACAGGTTTGCTCTGCCACCGCACCTCCCGCTGTATCCAGATCCAATTTGATGCTGTTTCCGCCTGTTCAGTGACACTGCCTATTAGCCGTTTCCTGGCCATCCCTTCAATCCCCAACAATCCCAGTGTTCTCCAGAGTGACTGTCCCGCAAAACCCCTGCAGCCGACATCTACTGGTAGATTCCAGGCCTTCCATCCTTTTTGCTGGCTCTCGAGGATAAGGCCTTGATATTTCTTGAGCTTGCGCTCATGTGCCTCCTCCATCCTATCTTCCCAGGCTACAGTTAACTCTATGAGTACCACCTGCTTGGTACCTCTAGACCAGAGTACAATATCTGGTCTGAGGCTAGTGAGTGCTATCTCCACCGGGAATTTGAGCTGCTTTTTCAGGTCTGCCCGCATCTCCCAGTCATTTGCTGAGGCCAGGACCCCTCTACTCCTCCGTACTGCTGCAGTGCTCTCTCCTGTCCTGACGAAATGGATAAAGTGATGCCCATCAGGAAGCGGTTTACGATTCTTCCTTGCCTGTTCCACACCATCTGCCAACCGAGACAGGATCTTATCATGACGCCACCGGAACTTCCGGTCTGCCAAACTTGACCGGCATGCTGAAAGGACGTGCTCAAGATTGGCTGTCTTTCCACACAGTGTGCAGCTGGGGTTCTCTGCTATCCCCCAAATATGGAGGTTTGATGGAGTAGGCAGAACATCGTAGACAGAACACATCAAGAACTTTATCCGACGTCCTTCCATATTCCAGATATCCTGCCACATCAGGGCCCTTTCTCGCACGCCCTCCCACCTTGTCCAGCTGCCCTGTTTCTTCATGGCAACGGCCTTGACATGCCGGGTTTCCTCCTCTGCTTTACGGACCTCCCTCTGCACCATGCCACGACGTTCTTTTGGGTCAGCTTTTTTCCAGCTTATTCTGGTGGAGCAACCCAGTCCAAGCCTGCCCAGAGCTACTGTCCCAACGATGTCAGCATGATGCAGTCGATCCTCAGCCTCCGTCAATGCTCTGCTGGCTGACCATTTACGACCTGTCCTGACAACAATGCCTGCTTGGCGTACTCTTTCGTCTTTGCTGTCTCGCAGCATCATGGCCTGGCGTGTCTTTGTCGCCTTATACTCTCTCGACCAACTGATGTCACTGGCAGCTGCAGCTTGCTGCCTGTACTATACAAGCCAATGGAGCAGAAGCTTCTTGGGATGCCCAGCCACCTCCTCAAATAGGTGTTAATCCTCCTCTCCAATCCATCGATGGTAGAGACAGGTACCTCATAAACAAGCAATGGCCAGAGCAGCCTAGGAAGTACCCCGTGTTGGTAACCCCAGGCCTTATACTTGCCAGGTAGGCCACTCTTCTCTAAGGATGTCATCCAGGAATCTACTTGGATAATCATCTCCCTCACACTCTGCTTATCATTGAGGTCTGCCCTATACCATTTCCCCAAGCTCTTCACCGGTCTCTCTTGGACCGTTGGGATGATGGTATCTTTGATCTTGAAGCGGAACCGGTCCTGGATGCGCCCCATTCCTCAATACCAGGCTTCTGGACTTTTTTGGTTTGAAATCCATCCTTGCCCAATCGGTGAGTTCAACCAGATCCTCCAAGATCCATCTCCGCTTCTGGTACTGATTTTGCCGTGATGGTGAGGTCGTCCATAAATGCTCTTATAGATATCTGCTGGATGCCACTTGCCAACAATGCTCCTCGACGCAACTTTTCTGCTGATTTAACGAGAAGGTTCATCGCTGCTGAAAACAAAATCACTGAGATTGTGCATCCAGTGACGATGCCCACCTCTAGCCTCTGCCATTCTGTAGTAAAGTCTCCACAGGAGAAGTGCATGTTGAAGTTGTCATAGTAACGCTGCCAGAGCTTCTGGAATCGCTCTGGGACATGGTAGGTCTTCAACGTCAGGTGCACCAGCTTGTGGAGTATCGTTCCAAATGCATTTGTTAAGTCCAGCCACAGAACTGCGAGGTCACCATGGTTCTTCTTTGCATCTTCCAGAATCTTAGTGATCATACTGGTGTGCTCAAGACAGCCTGCCACCCCTGGAACTCCCCCTTTTTGGACAGACGTGTCCATGTATCTTTGCCAAAATCCCATGAAAAATCTTGCCTTCAACGTTAAGGAGTGAGATGGTACAGAATTGCTTAATCCCTGTAGAGTTTTCTTCCTTAGGGATGAAGCATCCCTCAGCAACCAACCAAGTCCTTCTTTCATGCAACTCTTAGTAGCTTCCAAAGTCATCTCTTGAGCCTTTCACAATACTTGTACACCTTATATGGAATGCCATTCGGCCCTGGGGCTGATTTTACTCTGGCCTTCCTTAGAAAGGTGTTCACCTCCTGCCAGCTCGGTTCTTCAGCTCTAAAGGGAGTAGCTGGTTCTGCTGGTTGTAAGAGTTTCTCCATCCCCTCCAGGCTGTCCTCCCTTCTGGGGTCACTGTGGACCTGAGGATGCTGCGCATTTTACGGAAGACTTCCAGAATCTCCATGAGTATTTACTTCCAGAATCTCCACGAGTAATGCCGTTTTCAACAAGAAACTTACTAAAACATGAAGCAGATCCAACTTTAAAACCAGAGGCAGCAGTTGTTGAGCCACAACCTGTAGAAGGCTTAGACTTAATCATTTTAAATGTATTTGCATGTATAATTTCAGACGTAACGTTTTAGTTTTATCAAATGCCAGCGCTGGCTTTAGCCACTTAGTTATGCTATTTCGTGTCTATGACAACCGCGTACAAACATGAATTTTGTATAAGTACTAATTTTGTAAATGTATTTTTCATGTATTTATGTTTTATGATGTTATTTTCGATTTGATCAAGAACATAAACTTGCCAACGCTGTTTGAGTATCACATTAGTAGCCAGTCAGTAGCTATTGTATCCAGTCAGATGCTATTGTGTAAAACAAACGTGTATAAAGTAAAAAAAATGTAGCAAATTATCATTCAGAAACCTTTATTAAGAGCCGTGTGTGGTGAGGTTCTGCTTGACTCTCTTCGTCGCGCTTTCTCGGTCTGATTCTGCCTCATACTGATACTGGAGTTCGACACATATTTACATCTGGACCGGAGCTGAGCTCATGATATTGCGTTTCGCTCGTAAAGGTCATGGGCGTTAACCTTCGACAACGGGCGACAACGTGAGCGACAGTTTAGCCAATCACAACACAACGGCCCAAACTAACCAATCTGAGCCCACCACGTGTATCTGAGGGAGTGTTTTCATAGAATCAGGAAGTGAACTACTCGTACAGGGGACAGAGGAGAGCGCGGCTGACAATAAAGGTGAAGTTTATGAAAAATAAGACTTTTAAAAAAATAAAAACCAAGAATACATGTTATATTGCACCCCATAAACACCATAATGCAAAAAAGCAGTAACCCCCCCCCCCCCCCCATTTCAATTCAACTTCTGGGTTATGCCAAGTCATTTTAAATTCCAAATCAATTTTATTTCTGAATTTTACACAACTGGTGACTGGAAACCATAACAAACTTTATAGTTCTCATCAGGGTTTCTCAACAGATGATCATGCATAAAATTCTAGAGGGCTAATGAATGACTTAATGATCTGGCACAGATTGTTCCATAATAGCACCACAATAGTTTACTTCCCTTTTACATTAGAACTCAGAACTGGGGGACTGTCAGATTATCATGCTCACAGCAAGAAATACCACCATTAAAAAGAACAGGGATCCCTGGACATGCAAATGACAGGGTGTTTGTCAACAAATAAAGCAGATGCCAACAGCACAAAGGAATTAAAATCTAAGCGAAACTCTTTGCCACCAGATGCTTGCTGGCTGCCAGTTCTAAGGGTGCTGCAATTAAGCAAGCATGAGCCACAGAGTAAAACACATGCGTTTTTAGAAATAAAACTGTTAAACTGTGTCTGGATTCAATCAGAGAATGCCACATACAGTAGGACAAGCTAGTTCCCAAAACAGTGAGCATTTTCCATTGGCCTATTGTAACTTTAATTAGCTATTTGATTTTTCAATTCTGAATTTGAGGGACTGACAGAATTATCCACTGTGATTGTGAAATGTCATTTAGGGTTTGCACAGTTGGATAATTTATCAAGGTCCCCATGAGTTGCTGGAGTCAGGAGACAATGCCTGGTAATTCAAGTGTTTGAAGAGATACAGCTTGAGTGAAGAGAGAAAAGCCACCAATTCCACAACCACAAATAGGCAAATTGCTTCTACAAGACACTTTGCTGTATTTATAGCATTTAAAACCAACCACTTTCCTTCAAACCATGTTGTATAGTGGAATCACTTACCACTTTTTTAAAGACAGTCCATGAAATTATTTGCAGCAAAGAGACTTAGCGCTCTGTACCAATCTAGACAAAAGGACAGCTTATGGGAGAACATCTTTTGGAAAGCCTGATTAGCAGTAACAAACATCTTCAGTCAGACTGGGGCACGGTGGTAATGTTGACCACATCAGAGTGTATGAAAATGCAAGGGCCCATTATAAAAAAATAAAAATAAAAAAAATATATTTACCAAGCTAGTGGAATACCAGACAAATTAGCATTGATCTTTTAGACTGGTAATTCAGGATTTTTTAAAGAACAGCAATCCAGAGATATGTTTTTAGAATCTAGAATTTTTATTGCAAAATAAGTTAGGAAACTTAAAAATGAAGGACAATTTATCCACTATAGATATCCAAGTGACACGCTTTAGACCAAGTGAGAACACATGTTTTAAAGAAACACAAGCAAAGAGAAATAGCGACTCCATCAAGGGAGCCGGAGTTTTAGGTTCCACAAATGTGAACATTGATTGTGAACCGTTGGAAGAAATATCCACAGGGATCAAAATAGTCACGTAACAATCATCCTGGTATGGACAACTGCATAACACTATAAACAACTCTAGCCAGAAACGTTACCCTACATCAGGGTTCCTCAACTTGCCCTGGAGGGCAAATGTCCTGCAGATTTTAGCTCCAACCCTGACCAAACACATCAAGATAAAGGTCATCAATACAACAAGGAAAGGATAGGCAAGGCGAGATCAGGTTTTGAGCTAAACTCTGCAGGGCAGAGGCCCTCCAGGACTGGATTTTAGGAACCCTTCACTACAAGGTCACGAACAGTTACCCATTCACAAGAAGATCCCATTGGGGCATGCTCTGAGAGTTTGAAGTTGCCCAGCAGCGATCCAAAGTCAGAACAATGTTGGGGTCAGGCCCGCTCCAAAATGCACACTTCAACATGGACTGGCTCCTACAGGACTTTTGCCACAGGATATTAAGCAGTACCATAGTAAGAGTGGGCTTGATCTTCTGCACAGACAAGACACATTAAGGTCTAGCCCCATTTCAAAGGGTCTACATGAGAGAAAGACTTACAGTCCACACATCCATTGACAAAGCACTGCCCATTAGCCCGCCTAAGCGCCACTTTCAGAGGTCCAGAAGCAACCACAGGAAGGGGAGGAGGAACAGTGTTGACTTCAACCAGTGCTTCAAAAAATGTGCCACTGGAACAGGAGACTGAAAGGGAAGATTCATTAAAAGACCTGAACCAAGTGTCATGACAAATTAAAGTGTAATTACTCACTCATAATGGATGTTTCTTGTGATTGAGCTGAGAGGTCAATCACCTACTACATAGGTAGAAGTCATTCGGTTTTCATAGACTAGAAAGTCATCATCCATCTGCATGGAAGTTAAATTTAAGTTTAACAAAGTAGATAAGTGCTACCTAAACATCAACTTCCTACCATCATTATGGTGCCACAAGAGGTGACAGGAAACTGGTAGATGGCAAAAGCTACGTTAGTGCCAACAGACGCACAAGGAGAATCGTTTCCTCACAAAAGGCTGATAGACTCCAAGTTCAGTCGTGGATGTTCAATTTCTCTTTGCCACAACTACAAATTGCCCATCTCTTGTAACACTGGACAGTCACTGGCAAAAAGACGAGCATAATCTTCTAATCAAGACATGCTGTGACATGCAACCATGATTGTCAGGGTTAAGCATTAGTACAAAGTCAATTTAGGCACAGCACATTAGGGGAAACCCACACATTCCTTTGCATTTTAAAATGCACATGCTGGGGAGCCTTTTAGCCTCATACATTGCCACCTAATACATTTCAAAGATTTAAACAAACCATATTTTCACACACAAAATCTGTTGGCCCAGCAATGTTCAATAACTTTTCTGCAATCACACACTATGAGAGTAGTGAAAAGCACATTTTTCTTTAGGGTGTGCCCCATTGTACCATATAAGATGCGTACCTGCTCTGCCTTAGTAGCACTGCTGCTGTCCATCAAAACAGCAATTTATAGCATTACAGTTTGCAGGAGAAATGCCAGGCTTTCCACACTGTACCTTCTCGTAGTCTTCCATATTGCACTTCTGAAAAGGATCTGCTGGCTGTTTGACCTCAAAACTCAAAGAAGATTGTTGCCCAGGCCATTTTAAGGCTTGTTGACTTTATGCCAATGAAGTGACAGACATGCTAATGACACAAGTACCACAAATCACCACAATCAAAAAGCTCCAAAGCACTGCCATTGTTTCACAACTAAACACAACTACTGAACCCACTCAGGCAGCTATTTTTAAAGGTTGCTAATTAGCTATAAAGGTTATCTCTGTCCCTCTGAGTGTGGGTTTATTGTAGTTGTGTTGGTTAACTGTAGAAAAATTAAGTGTAATTCAAGAAATGTCCACTAGGTGTATTCTCTTCCGGTTCTGTTGACGTAAGACGTCAAAAAAATAAAAATAATAATAATTGAGCAGACAAAGGACCCAAATAGATCAGAAAAACATGCTTTTTAAACAGCTTAATTCAACCCATCTAACTACTTGTCTCACTTTTTCTTTCTTTTCTTAATTTTCTTTTCTTTTCCGTTGAGAGTCTCGGTTCTAAGTTAAAAGGGTGATGAACTGAGAAATCAAATTTTTCTTGAGCCTTTGACATCTAAGAGGTCATCATATTATAAGAATATCCTCTAAGTTTCAGAACTGAAAACGTCCTTGTTAGTCCAATAAAAGCTTTTATTGACACCAGCCTCAATAAACGACTCGTTTTTAAAAGTGGGAAACTATGACGTCAACGGGGTTAAAACACCACCCCTGCAGAAGAAGATCAACGCCTGCTTCAACACGGCCGGTTTAGCCTCGCCCACCGATCACGTATTACACGCACAGCTAAGTAGCCTAACATACATGCCTACCACGTGATGACAAACCGGATCGGAGCAGAATATTGTGCAGTGCCTGGTTGTGAAAGACAGTCGCTGCATATGCTTCCTCTGGATTCCAATAGGACTGCATGGATAAACTTTATTTTCCAGCTGATGAGGGTAAAACATCGTCGACTGTTCGCTTCATTTCACTGAGGATTGTTTTGTAAACAAGAATGGATTTGCAGACCGATTAAGAGTAAAGAACGGTGCTGTGCCAAGGCCCGGATTAAGAGGACTTTGGGCCCTGGGGCTATAGCAACACCAAGGGCCCCCTTTCATCTGATTGCCACGCCACAGTCTTTTACCACAATAAATATATATTTTTTATTTTTTTTATTGTTATTTCTTCTGCTGAACACAAAAGAAGATATTTTAAAGAATGTTGGTAACCAGACAGTTGATGTCATCCATTGACTTCCATAAGAAAAAAATATATCAAGTCAATGACTACCGTAAACTGTCTGGTTACTAACACTATATAAAATATCTACTTTTCTGTTCAGCATAAGAAAGAAATTCTTTCAGTTTGAACAACATTGGGGTGACAGAATTTTTATTTTTTGGATGAACTTTCCTATTACATTTCCTTTTCTGTCTTACAGTTAAATAGTCCTTTTTTTCTAGCTTTAGCAGAGTACAATGTTGCATTCCAGGGACATCCGTGTTAGATGGTTCAGTCTTTCTTGTACCATTATTGACCGCAATTGAGATTTAATGAAAGATAATTTTGAATCTGTAAAAAAATATTAATACATTTACACTGCATTTACAATTACATCAATTATATGATTGTTATTTTATTTAATAATTAAATATAAAATTTTATCTACTTTTTCATTGAAGAGTAGGCTACTTTATGAAACCAAAACTAACAGTAGGTGGTGGCAATTCTGTCTTAATAAGCGAGTCATTCATTCAACCGATTTGTTCAAACAGCTGTTGATTCATCGACGAAGCAAACGAGGAGTCATTTAAACGGAAACCATTCGTTCAAAACCGTTCAAAACGCGGATTCAGTAACGAATCTCCACTATCAGTTTCAGAGATTATTTCTGCTGTGGTTTCATTTTGGGATTTTCATCGGCGAAGTGACGATAAACTGAAAACGTAACTCTAAATGTTAACTTAATGGCCATGGATATTAGACCTTGATGTTCATCAAAAAAAAAAAAACAGTAATTCGGCCGGTGTTTTTCACCACGAGTGAGTGGTGGGAGAAAAAACACTGACATTCTGGATTCAGGCTGCAATAAATCATCGACGACTAGCCCCTATAAACATTTGAAAACGACTCCACGAGAAACAATTACTATCCAAATAGTGCTTAACTCATTAGCTTCTGCTGCTTCTCTTGCTTACATCGACGTGCACGCGATCGGTGACGCGCAGGAGCGTGAAGATAACGGGCTGCTGCTGCTGCACTCTTCCACGGACACGGATGGTTTAGGAATTTTTGCATCCCTTTTCTGGCGCAAATTGTAGAGTTATTTTGATTCGGCGATGAATTATGACAGACAGTCAGGCACATTTTCCAATAACTTCTTGTTATTTTATTATACACAAATCAACCACCTATGATTTGACAATCTCATTTTCTCCAGCCAATCACGGGCCCCCTAATCCCGCGGGCCCTGGGGCTTCAGCCCCGCCTAGCCCTTATGTTAATCCGGCCCTGGCTGTGCCGTCTATATTGGATCTTGGACACGCCCATAAAAACCGACCGAATTTCAGGTAGGCTCACAACTTGGGTACAAAATGTCCTATTACTTATTCATTTTGATGTTTTTTGAATGCAAAAACCAAGCGAACGTCATAAATTGACCTCAGACAACAATATAATAAAATTTAAAAAGCCAGTTCATGACCCCTTTAAGTTTTGCTGCAAAGTTTCCGTAACACGTTTTGACTGCAAAGCACTTCGAACTTCAAAAGACTTTCATCTATCCGCCAACACACCATGTGACTGGTCGCCCCAAGATCTATCCAGCCAAGCAAAGGACCCGGGATATCCCCTTTTAGCAGACAAAGGGGAATCCCCAAAGCAACAAGGACAAGCAAGTAGCACTACATACTCTTAACTGAACTGGTGCATTGATATAAAATTGTATAACCCATCTAAGAAACGATAGAAGGGTTAAATTAATAGAAGGGTTAAATTCATGGTTCGTTCAGGTCATATCTTATAAATGCATATAGAAACTTAGGAGTTCACCATCTCACTCTTAAAACTCATTCTTACTCACTCTCTTTCTGTCAGCAAGTCGTATGAATGTGAGTGTACGCGTGATTGTGTTCGATATTAGTTTTATGTCTTAGAATAATCAAAATAGTCTTGTTTGTATTTTAAAGATAATTGTTCTTGTGTTATGTGCTTACAGATTTAATGTCTTAAACTGCTGATCTAAGTTACTTTGCTAATAAATAGTGTTTCACTATAGTTTGGATATTTATATCTGCTGCAGAGGTTATAGTTACGAGCCCATTCGAATGAACACTGATGAGTCATTTGCTCGGCCGAGTGATTCCCTATAAATTAATTAATAATTCCTTTAGAGCTAAATTGGCCTGTCTGACCCCTTAAATACAAATTATTATTGTCCTTACAATATTTACCATCAATTAGCACCCAGCCCTGATCTATCAAGATCTGCACTGTTTCAGCTGGCCTCATCAGGTTTGATAAAATATGTCATGCTATGAAACCATTGAGGTCTTCAGGGGGCTTTCACACTGGCAGTTTATTTCGGAACGGGGCACGGTTCGCATGAAAAATCGCTCATGTGAACGCTGTCATGGGACCCGGGTGCGCACTGGGGTTCCGAACCCGAGACTACCTGGAGGAGGTGGTCTGAGTTCGGTTGCTTCCGAACCGTACCACGGTTTGCGTGAATGTGAAAGCAACACGGATTCGGGCACGCACTTGTTCAGGAAGTAAAGTATCCTGCGCATGCGTTTTAGCTTATTGTGATGTATTGAGTTAAATAAAACACTTGTAAGGGATGATAGTGTTGATGATTTACCTCGGATACAAGCGCGAGTGAGCCTGCAGTGTATTCGTGCATTACGCGTGGAATCAGAGCAACACATTTGAAAATCCACTGTCTCCTCAAAAGAGTCCGTTTTCAAGCAGCAGAAGTCCACCTTATGTGACACACGCACAGTAAACCTGTATTGTTCACTCAACTGCTCATAATAGCAGCAAATTAATAAAAAAAACACACAATATTTACACACGTTCTGCTTTCTATCATGCGCCGCGCACGTTTGCGATGACGTAAGATGCACGCAAACGCACCGGGGTTCAATATAATCAAGTTGAGTGTGAAACCAGACCAACGCTGCGGGGGCGCCGGGAACAAACGCGCTCGGGCTCGCACCGCAGCAAACGAGCCCAGTGGAAAAGCCACCTTAAATTGTGTGCTGAATCAATTAATTTGAGCTTTCATACAATACAAACTACACCATAGTTTACATAACTTTTTTCTCCTTTTTTCCATTTTTGATTTGCCACAGATAATTCTTTGGAAATGCCCTCTTAGACATCCTATTTGACAGTGCTTTACAGAAACCGACAATTTGTTTAATGTCAAACTTAGCCTATAATGGAGCTTGCCTTATATTATGTGTGAAACACATGCAGTGATAAACACATGCACTGATAAACAAATGCAGTGCTAATGTGATGAACTAGTGGAACATTAGGCTTGTGTGAGATGTGCTTTGCTTTGCCTGAAATGTATGTGAGAGTAGACGGCTGCAGTGAGAGGAGGAGTGAAAAAAGTGCAGGCAAGACGGACAGTCTTTCTTCTCGCAGTGGATCAGACACCTGTGAGATCAAAGACTGATATTGCGGGATTCATGGGAGAGTTTATTCACACAAAACATACACATAAAACATGATATCAAAGTTTTAAAATCAAACATTTTAAAGTAGAACAATACATCATTTTTTTGTAATCATCAGCAAGTCGTTTCCCGTCATGCTTTTGATCAGTGTAGTTGGTGGAGAGCGATTGCACAGTCTTAAGTAAAAGTTGTACTTAAGTTGTACTTAAGTAAAAGTATTGCTACTTAAGTAAGCAAGTAATTTACTTGAGTACAAGTAGTACTGAAAAATAATATGACTCAAATAAGAGTAAATAAGTAGTTTGCTTAAAAAACTACTCAAGTAACTTACGTTACAAAGTACTTTTCAAAGTATTTTTCTATTTTTACCCAAAATGGGGAGATGATAGCAAAATGGAGTGCTAAACACTCTCATGTCATCTGTTTCATTCATACTGAAGGCCCAGTACTGATGCATAGAAGTATTAAACTTCTGCCTTATATGGATATAATAACATGCAAATAGTGATGTTTTGACTTATGAAACATGAAGACAAACACAGTATAGCTATAATATATCTGTGTTTATCAAACTATCAGGTATTTTCAAAAGAATTGATGTGTCTTTAAAGGGATAGCTCACCCAAAAATGAAAATTAGCCCACGATTTACTCTCCCTCAAGTCATCCTAGAAGATATGACTTTCTGCTTTCAGTCGAATACAATCAGAGTTATATTAAAAAATGGCCTGGCTCTTCCAAACTTTATAATGGCAGTGAATGACTGGAGAAAATTTGAAGCCCAAAAAAGTGCATCCATCCACGATAAAAGTGCTCTACATATGGAGAGCCTAAGTCCCGCCCCTCCTGCTTCCGGCTCATGGGACCTTATTCGGAAAAAATATGAATGGCGAGAGACAACTTGGGCCCTATTTTAACGATCTGAAACGCAAGTGTCAAAGCACAAAGCGCAATTAACTTTGTGGGCAGATCCCAGCGCTGTTGCTATTTTCCCGGCGGGATAAATGCCTCTTACGCCTGGCGCAAATCTAAAAGGGGTTGGTCTGGAGTAGCTTCATTATTCATAGGTGGGGTTTAGGCGTAACGGAAATAAACCAATAAGAGCGTCATATCACATTCCCTTTAAGAGCATGATGAACGAGATGCGCTTGTTCCATGGCGCAATTCTATTTTAACGGCGCATTTACCAGGCGCGCTTCAGCATCGGTTCACAGGCGAGTAGAACGATGTTCTCGTCAGGGCCGTGAAAAGAAAAAGAAGGGACACTGGGGATGGGACAAACCCACCCAAATTAGCTTCGGGTTAAACATGCATATAATAATTTGGGTAAATGTGTAAGCTTTATGCCTGTTTTTCCCATCATCATGGACACAACAATGATTTCCCTCATGTTTATATATTTTCCGTATAATAATGTATCATTTGCAAAAAGTAAAATGCATCTGTGTTGATGAGAGAATCATCTACAGTGTATCCGCGTTGTTCACACTCTGTATTAAGGCCAAGCATGCACGCTTAAAATAGCATCTGAATGTGCACGCAACGCGCCACTGACTTTAGACCAGGTTTTTTCTGGTCATTGGCGCAATTGTTTTCTGGAACTGCAAAATAGCACCAGGGATTGTTTGCGCCGACATACGCCTCCTTTTTGCGCCAACCCGCCCAGGAAGCGCAAGTTCATTTGTTAGTTTACCGACGTGCGTCTGTGGAGGAAAAAAGCCAGCTTTGCGTGAGTGCAAAATAGGAATGATAAATGCGTCAGTGTATAAAGTCATTTGCGCCGGGTGCAAGATAGAGCCCCTTATCTTTTTATTCCATCTGAACTGTGCCCTGAATTACACATATGTTTGTGAATTGAAAAGATAATTCTGAAAGTCAAAAGCGTCGCAGTTTGTCATAAAACAGAAGAGTAACATTTAGTTTTATGTTTAGATCGCTCAATGAACTACATCTCCCGGGAAGTGAAACAACGAGTGAGATCCCCTGCTTGTGTGTGTGCAGTCTGGTACAAAACACTCAGGCATGACGGCGTAACGTTACGATTATAATGTAAGACTATAGAAACAATGACAGACATTAGCCTCGGTAAAGTTAGCTTCATTCATTGAGAGAAAATGTGCGTCTTTGGGGTTTGTAGTCTTTGTAATTACGTATTTTCACAGTCTTATACCTCAACGGGTTTACATCAAACTAAGACGTTCTTGACTTTAAAATTATTCTTTAATTGACAAACATCATATGTGTAACTCAGAGCACAGTTCAAACGAGATCAAAATATTTGTTGTCTCTCGCCATTGACTACCATACAATATTTTTCCGAAATAAGGTCCCATGGTGGTCGACCGAAGGGGAGGGAGGCTCTCTATAGCCTACTAGCTTTCTCTGTTGTCAAGAGCAATTGTTTATTACTAATTTTGAAAAGTAAGTCCAGGTAAGATAATTTGAATTTTTTTGAATTATTTGAATCATTCATAGAAAGCAAAGAAGGTTAATTGAGACTTGAAGATCCGATAAAAAAAAGTATGAAAAACAATAAAACAGTAAAAATAACTAATAATTCCCAGTAAAAAAAATAAATAAATAAAAAATTAAGTGGGGTATGGTTAACATGTTAAATTAAATTATCTTTTTTTGGTTGTAGCCTACCTAAAATGTGCTGGGAGCCCACTGTTGCTATAGGAACGAACTACACTTTTACATGCATCTGATTGACAGATAAATCATGCAATCTTATTTCACTGTTTTTCAGCTTTGTACAAAGTTTGCTTCGTATTTTAAGTTAACTGTATTGTTAAACAGGGCGAGCTTCACAATTAATTCAACTGTGTGAATGTATTTTAGACACTTACATTGATCTCGCTCTGTCCATCCAATAACTGCGTCCATGTTATGAGCCAAGCTTTTTTATTTACTTCAACTGCTCAGTGCTCTGGTATTATCAATGGTATGACCCATTTCAGTAGTTGCCATAATTAAATATGAGCAGAATACTCACTTACATTCAATGAAATATTGAAACGTTAACGCGACTGATTCAAAACGTTCAAAACACGAGCCCCAGTGATTAATGTCAAAGCGCGGTTTGAACGTCCCGCCCCCAGCTGAACAGGAGGTTTTGATTGGTTTTGTACCCGAGCCAGACCTGTCTGTTATTGGCTGAAGGGCTTCAAATCTGTCTGTTATTGGCTGAAGTGCTTCAGATATGTCTGTCATTGGCTGAAGCGCAGAGCTCCACCGCAGTAGTTTTGAAAAGTGTCTGTCAAATGTCAGCTTGCACTGTTGCTCCAATCTACTCACCTCCACTTCTACACACTACAAAAAAAGGCATTTAAATATACAATGGCAATTTTAGTTACAATATACAGATATTTAAAGATAAGTTAAAAAAATCGACAATCAAAATTTACATTTATTTTAAAATGTAGAATTATAATTAAAACCATTATAATTGCAAATTAGGAGAAAAAAAGTGTTAAACAAATGTAGTGGCATTGAATATTTAATTCATCTCATTGATTAATAAATACCAAAAAAAATACAAAATTGCGTAAACCCCAACTTCTTCCAAACACACACTCCCCCCAATCCCCACCTTACAAAGGCATGTCAACCAACCCAATGCCAGCAAACAAAAATACAAAAATGCAGAGGGGGTCAGATTTACTAAACAGGAAGCACAATGCCATAAAAGCACTGATGGTAGTGAATAACTCTGCTCCCAATCTATTGACAATGCGCAATAAAGAACACAGACACAGCCAGATCATTTAATAAAGCCCATTACTGCATCCTTCAATCCTTGCTCTCTCTCCTTTCCTGAAACATCCCCTTTTGCATGTTGATTTGTTTGTTTAATTTATTAGTTGTGGGTTAGGTGAGGAGCCCTGAAAATGGAAGGGGATGTTTGTGTAGTTTTGCTGTTTTGTGCCTATTCAAATAAAAAAACTAGCCAAATCTGGATCCATCCAGGGTCTATCAAAATACTCCATCAGAACTGAGTGAGCTGAATGATGTGAAGATCAGTCCAACTGGACAAAAACTACAATAAAACCTGCTGGAAAGCATCTTTTGGAGCAATTTTTGTGTGAGCATATCAGTGAACACCCCAGACCACTCTGAGTGAGTTGCACGTCTTTGTAAGTTTAATGCATTTTATGAAGGATTGTTGCAGTGCACCTATGCAAACATTGTGGAGGTGGGGGGGGGGTGCAACCACAGAAACTGAAAATCCTCGGGCCAGCAGCATGTGTCCAAATTTCAATCTTAACCGTTCTATTTCATCAGAAACTATCTTAAAACAGGGCTTTAAGTGTAAAATACCGAAATTGTCCTTTAAAGTGTAAAGAACGGATAAGATTGATTACTCGTACCTGGATAAGATTGATTACTTTCTGGATAGCAAACATGGGATTTCCAAATCCAGATAACTCTAATTCAGATTTTTTAAATCATTTTTTTAAACAATTGGGCCTAGAGGTTGCAGTATATTTACCTGCATGGTTTGACTGAACAATGCTAACTAGACAAATCTAGATCCATCCAGGGTCTATCAAAATACTCCATCAGAACTGAGTGAGCCAAATGATGTGAACCTTGACTCTCTGTCTGTGTCATTAATAGAACAAAAAGATCTTCACCATACAAATATAATCTAAATATAAAAGATTATTAGGAACACCATAGTAATACTGTTTTTGAACACCTTTCGCCTTCAGAACTGCCATAATTCTATGTGGCATTGATTGATGGCATTGATTGATTGAAGGGGCTGAAGACATTCTTTAGAAATGTTGGCCCATATTGATAGGATAGCATCTTGCAGTTGATGGAGATTTGTGGGATGCACATCCAGGGCACGAAGCTCCCGTTCCACCACACACCAAAGATGCTCTATTGGGTTGAGATCTGGTGACAGTGGGGGCCATTTTAGTACAGTGATCTCATTTTTATGTTCAAGAAACCAATTTGAAAAGATTCGAGCTTTGTGACAAAGATGAATTATCCTGCTGGAAGTAGCCATCAGAGGATGGGCACATGGTGGCCATAAAGGGATGAACATGGTCAGAAACAATGCTCAGGTAGGCCGGGGCATTTGAACAATGCCCAATTGGCAATAAGGGGCTTAAAGTGAGCCAAGAAAACTTCCCCCAAACCATTACACCACCAGCCAGCACAGTGGTAACAAGGCATGATGGATCCATGTTCTTATTCTTTTTATGCCAAATTCTGACTCTACCATCTGAATGTCTCGAACAGAAATCGAGACTCATCAGACCAGGCAACATTTTTCCAGTCTTCAACCATCCAATTTTAGTGAGCTCTTGCAAATTGTAGCCTCTTTTTTTTCTATTTGTAGTGGAGATGAGTGGTGCCCGGTGGGGTCTTCTGCTGTTGTAGCCCATCCACCTCAAGGTTGTGGGTGTTGTGCTTCACAAATGCTTTGCTGCATACCTCGGTTGTAACGAGTGGTTATTTCAGTCAAAGTTGCTCTTCTATCAGCTTGAATCAGTCGGCCCATTCTCCTCTGACCTCTAGCATCAACAACGCATTTTCGCCCACAGGACTGCCGCATACTGGATGTTCTTCCCTTTTCACACCATTCTTTGTAAACCCTAGAAATGGTTGTGCTTGAAAATCTCAGTAACTGAGCAGATTGTGAAATACTCAGACGGCCCGTCTGGCACCAAACAACCATATCACGCTCAAAATTGCTTCTTTCCCATTCTGACATTCACTTTGGACTTCAGGAGATTGTCCTGACCAGGACCACACCCCTAAATGCATTGAAGCAACTGCCATGTGATTGGTTATTAGATGCATTAATGAGAAATTGAACAGGTGTTCCTAATAATCCTTTAGGTGAGTGTACATTTACTATGACATTCATATAATTAGAAGTTTGTGAAGGGCATTGCTTTTCGTCTAAAATTGAGCAACCCAACAACCACAGCTGTCTATCCGCCAGGAGCGATGTCTGGTTGATGTGCAAATGGCTGCTTGATGATTTACGTGTTTGGTAATGATATTACTGGGCCTCTACATAGCCCCCTTTCTCTCTGTGCCTGTGGTTTTGTAATTTCACAGATGATGACTTTGAAAAACATACACAATATGTTAACCTAACTAAAATGTCATATTTACCTCAAAAGTGCTCACACAGCTATTCATTTAAATGGAAATGGAGTGAACTTTGAAACGCACAACCTACGCTTTCACTACCAATTTGAAAGTATTTCACCTCACACAGGACTGAAGTTAGTGGAATGAGGCCTTTTAAAATGGCATAAATAATGTAAATTCCACTGGTAAATGTGAAGACTAGTAAACAAACCTGTCAAATGTATATGAAAGGTTGCCATGGCGATCTGCTGATATGTTCTGTCAGAGAGAACTCCTATAGCCTCTAGAAGAATTCTGATGCAGGAGTCATGCACCCTTTAGTTAGAAAGAGCAAGCTTGTATCGTCCGGGACGCCCTGCCACAGATGTTCACGGGTTTGGTGGACAGTTTAAGTTATCATATTTGCAAAATCTTATTCAGAGTTCATCTTTTCTCCAGAACACACAAGGAGATTTTTTTTAGTTTATATATGTATATATATATATATATATATATATATATATATGTATATATATATATATATATATATATTACTTAAAATTATTATCTTGTATTTCTGAACTGCTAGATATTGCACAAATGAAAAATACACTATTAAAGATACAATCCATTCTCTGAAAACACTTCATTTCTTAGGCAACCTTCCAAGAATATTTTACTGGTCAACATGTCAAGCAAGACTAATTAAAACCTAATAAGTAGTTATTTTTGCAGTGAACTTTTTGTCTGATACTTGTGGGTGATTTATTAAGCATAAAAGGGAGTCACAATGTCCTGCCATTGCACTTAGTATTTTCATTACTTTTGTGTTCTAGCAAAAAGAAAGTCAAATGGGTTTGGAGCAATGTGATTAATTAAATGATAACACAAATCTCAATTTTGGTTAATCAATCTATTCTATAGCTGGGTATCCAATGTGGTTCCATTCACACAGCGCAGGTTCATAAAACTCACTTTGAAATCTGTCTTCGATTGGTTCACTTCCGTTTAGTCACATTATACAGAATGTAAACGTTACAGTATTTAGCATTCTAAAACAAAACTGAGCGTATTGTGCTGCTGAGTGAATGTAGCCCCTGTGCATTTGTCATGTTGTTCTTAAATGCAAAGCAGAGACCCATTCGGGGCTTATCAGCTCACAGCCTGAAGGGTTTGTTCAGATAGCATTGTAGCGGCCATGTTTAAACATGAGTAGTCGAGTTCTGCCTCTCCCTACAAATGAGTCGGTAGCAAGAGTTAGTTTGTATCCTGGGAAAGCAGAGAGATATCGCTTCATATATCACCCATAGGATTTCAGAACACCGTATATCATCGCACAGGCACACAGATACAGCATTATTTACGTACGGTGGGACATCTGGTCCCTTGGAGTCTCTTATACTGCAAATTCTCTCACTTTCTCAGTGAACAGTGCCTTGGCTGGCTGTTTGTGACTTGTACTGGGGCCTAAATGCCAAACTGTGAAATAGAGATGTGTGAAGTGTCTTCCCTCAGTGGGCAGTCAGAATCATCAGTCCTCCATCTGCCACTATCAGTCTCATCTCTTGGCTTTAAGCAGCTTCGCCGGATCCACACTGCAATAAAAGAAGGTATACACACACACACACACAGAGAGAGAGAGAGAGAGGAGGACACAGGGGCTCACTAATGCTGAGGTCTGACATGAGATGTTCCAGTAATGGGACGAGAGTAGCATCTCCTGAGTTTACCACACACACTTAGATGGGAATGGCACAGCTGTGGATGCTATTTTGCCATGATGGATGCTGGTTGGGGAAAGAGACCTCCCATTGCGTAACTAATAGCCCCATGGTTTCTGTGTTTGTGCCTCTGCAAATTTATGTCCTCCATCAAAAGGTCCCTAGACTTTGGTAATGGTTTCGCTTTACAAACATGTTTGCTGACATCAGATGAGATGCAGTCTCTCGTAGCCAGACAGTTGACTACGACATAAGGTCTGGAACACATTATTAATATTATTATAGCCAATAATTACTTTGTCACACTAAATCAGTTGTGTTTGTTAGTTTTGTTTTCATGGACTTTTAGTTTGTTTTCATTTATCACATGTATTCCTTTGTTTGAGTTTTCCCGCCACTCATCTGTTTCCATGGACACTAATCCTTATCACAGCTGTGTGTCATTTCAACGCGTTCTCATCCTTAGCGCCATATAGAACGTTATATGACAAAACGGCGTTATACTACGCACATGGTACCCTTATCGTTTATATAACACGCGCTGTGATGGTTAGGTTTAGGTGTGGGGTAGGGTAGGGTAGTCTCATTTTACGCTAAAGGATTTATGACGCCTTGAGTTCGCGTATTATATAAACGATAAAGGGTACCATGTGCGTAGTATAGCGCCGTTTTGTCATAAAGCGCTTTATGTGACGCTAAAGGATGAGAACGGGCTCGTCATTTAGTTCATCACCATGTGTATTAGATTCTTACCTTCGCCCACTGTTTGTCCGGTCTCGTTTTGTGTAAGCGTTCATCTGTATCTCCAGTTGGATATTTATTAAACTCTGGATTTGAACTTTAATCCTGATCGTCATCTGGACTGTGTCAGGTAGTGATGGCCAAATGAAGCGTTTCGAACCATTATTGCTTACTGATACAATTGTGTCGAAAATGGTTCATTACTCGAGGCTTCATTCAGATAGAAATTGCAGCACCATCTCCTGGTGAGGTAAATGTAATGCAACAAAGCTGATGATCATAAAATACAATTAGGCTTATAGTTAATGCCGTGTTTATAACATGTTTACCGAAGCGATCAAAGCTGAAACAGTGCAGTGCTGTATAACTCATTTATGTAGGTGAATTTTACAGATACTGATGAATTTCATGTTTTGTTCACCTTGATAATAAAACATTGAGCATGATATGTGAGTGTGTGTGTGTAATTATTTCTTAGAAAAGGACAGAAGATCAGACCAGCTGAAAATAGTTGGAAACCGAAAATTCTAACAGAAGTTCTAATAGTTTCCATTTAAAAAATCAATAGGAACCATTGGTTTTTTACCATTTAAACCAGTACAGAATTATTTTTGTAGTGTGTTTGGGAAATATTCCATTGGGATTTAATGTCCCCACCAATAATACCCAACACATTTCAGTAGAGACCACTATAATACCCATTACAACCAATGAAAACAGTGGCAGTATCATGTGTGAAAGCTCTGTTTTATTTTGCTATATGGGAAGCAGAACTTTATAACTTGTTAACTGATGGTACTGATATTTTTGTATGTTGAAAGGGATGTGCTTGTGAAGCTGGTTATACTTGTATAATGTAGCAGAGGGTTTTTGAAGTTTCTTTGATGCATGTTTTTATTTAACAATGTTCATACGTTTGCTGGCTCCATCACGACACTGAGATAAACTCAATCCTCTCTCCTCAACAATAACGCCAATCCAAACACCAACTACTACCTTGGGAGAAATCATGCTCAGTCGAGGGCCAGTTCTCATTTGGCCAAAAAACAGACAGTGTATGATTATGATTCAGGCAACATTAAAGGTCATAATTCAGACTGGATCAGAACATTCATAATATTTATCCAGCTCCATCTGGTTGGAGGTCGGAGTCATCACGCCGATATGGAGACAAGTTTGTTGAGGTGTCCATGAGGCCTTCATAGGGCTGCACTTCAAGGATGCGTTGTGGTAGTGTCCAGGCACAGGTTCGCCGTCTGATCTGGATATGGCCCGGATAAGGCTGACTTTAGTAAATCTTGTAATAAATGGAAAGACTAACATTAGCATAGATTCCATTCTTCTTATGATGTAACAAGTACATCAGGTGTTGTAGGAAGTGTACCCTGTTCTGGCTGACCTAATCTATGCATTAATCCAGATTTAAACTGACAGAGTTTGTGCTTCCTGGACAATGTTAGGGAGATTGTTCCAAAGTTTAGGTGCTAAATATGAAATTGATCTACTGTGACTTTGAAATTCTAGGTATTATCAACCGGACAGCAGATTGCAAGAGACATGAAGGACCATAATTTGGTCCAAGTAATGGGGAGCTAAACCATTTAGCCTAGTGCTTTGTAGGTAGTCAGCAATATTTTAAATGTGTACAATACTTAATAGGGAGCCAATGCTGTGTTGACAGAACCGGGCTAGTATGGTCATACTTCCTTGTTCTAGTAAGAACTCAAGCTGATACATTTTGGACCAGCTGTAGTTTGTTTATTAAGTGTGCAGGGCAGCCACCCAGTAGAGCATTAAACTATGAAGTAATGAACGCATTAACTAACTGTTCCGCATTTTTCATTGAAAGTATATGCCATAATTTAGATATATTTTTAAGATGGAAGAATGTGGTTTTAACGTGACTTTCAAATGAAATCAAAAGAGCACACCCAGGTTCCTAACCGACAACAAAGATTTGACAGAGCAGCAATCAATTGTTATACAGTATTCTAGGTTATAAAGTGAGTAAGTCAGTAGAATCTCTGGGTTTTTTTTTCAGAGTTAAGTAGTACGAAATTACTAGTCATCCACATTTTTAAATCAGCTATGCATTCAGGTAATTTTGTGAATTGCTGCATTTCGTCGGAGTGTGAAGAAATATAGAGCTGAGTATCATCAGCATGACAGTGAAAACTAATGCCATGCTTCCTAATGATATCCCCAACACATTCTCATCCTTTGGCATCATATAGGTGACGCCATATGACATTTCGTCAAAATACTATGCACATGGCACCCTTTAGTATCAATATAACACGCACTGTTATGGGTAGGTTTGGGTCTGGGCTAGGGTCTGCATCTCATGTTGACGCTAAAGGATGCCAGTCACCTATATGACGCCTTGTGTTCTGCGTGTTATATTGACGCTACAGGGTGCCATGTGCATAGTATTTTGACAAAATGTCATATGGCGTCACCTATACGAATCCAAAGGATGAGAACGGCTTGATATCTCCCAAGGATAGCATGTCCTGAACAACAATGTTCCTAGTACTGAGCCTTATGGTACGCCATAAGTACAGACGATTGAAAAAAGTCTGTGTTCAAAGTCACTGTAAAATTACCGTGCTATAGTCATGTTGCTCTGCAACCGCAAATAACCTATAGTCAGCCTAACGAGCAATGTTATTTGGCTGGAAAATTAATTCTGATAATTTTCAACAATACATTAATTGTCTCCTAATGCTCAGATACACTATCTGAGAAAAAACACACAATTATATTTCATAACAGATTTGTTATTCAAAATCCCTCAGCAAGAAATAACCAGAGGGGAAAGCAATTACTGCCAGCTAATCCACACATAGACAGTCATTAACATGAGCATAATGATGGTTCTCAGAATTCCCCTGTGTTTAAAAGATACATTTCTTCTTACCAATATGGTTAAGAGAGTTGGTTTGGTTTGAATACTTGGTATACTGAGTATGGCAGTTCATCAAAACTTCACAGATTTTTTATTTATTTATTTATTATTTTTTGTGTGCTTCTTGGAGTTGTAATTCCAGATCTTCAGTTTTGCCCTGGTTGTCCTCATTAGTCCAATAACACAACGCTCTGCTGATGTCTTCCTGAATATTTTTCCCCTCACTATTTAGATGTTACTTTTTTATCTGCCAATTCACCCTCTCTCACTACTTGATTTTTCTCCCTTAGTCATCCTTAGTCATGAGTTTCTGAGTTTTTATTTCCAAGCATCATCCAAATCATCCAAAACTCAGCAAATGTTCAGTCAACTCTACTAATAGTTGCTTTATAACCATGAAAATGAAGTGGTTTATTTTTGTATTCATTTTCAGTGTTTGCGGTTATGTGGCTATTTATCTATATTTTAGGATTTTCATGGGATTTTCATCACCCAGAAAGGTCTAAAGGTAAGCAATTAAACATATTTGAACAGTGTGATTTTAAAGGAGTGCTCTACTTGTTTCCTCCTTAAAAAAGTTTTGCACATAAATGCAAATATATATATTTATATATAATAAATGATTAATATATAGCCTATATAAATAAATATACACTCAGTTGATGAAGACTGCAGTCATAACCTCTAATACAATATCATGTGACCAATCCAACTTTTTCTGATGCTGCATCCATGCAATTTGTCAGTATGAGTCCAAATTTCCTGCCATATTGCCCAGCACAACAAAGAAAAAAGAGTTCATAAACGCCTCTGCATTCTAAGTCAAAGCCGAAGAACAACTTTAGGGGTGTTAATGATGTGTGTTAATTAACATTTTCTAAATCACAATATTCTTTCATTTACATTCAAAAACATTCGGTTGCTGCCTTCAGCATTTTTTGAATCCATGATTAACTCATTTGCCTAAATGTTGGTTTATTTACTGAAAACATTGAGGCTTCTCAATTATTTCTTTCAATCCCTCATTGAGCTTATGTATGTATTTGACCAGAGAGCATTCTGCTTTGTGCCAAATGACATCTTAGAAACAAAATATTGTATTTTTTCTACACCTATAACCCAAACAGTATGAGAGAGATGGCGAATAGCTCAGTTTAATAGCCTTTAAGCTTGAATGATCAGTCTTGCAGAGGTGCAGTGAAGACAATGGCCCATCCCCTCTACTCCCACTGGCAGATTTTGAGTGGGTGGGTGGATGGAAATCAAAGAGACAATTTTAAATGAGTGTTTCAAATCCATTACACAGCAAACATTTAGAAGTGCTGGAGGCAGCACATAAACCAGAGAAGCTGTGAGATGTTTCGTGTGTCCTGTATTACAACTGCACCTGAAACTATAAGCAAGACAAAACCACAAGGATATGGATTAAAGGGGTGGTTGATTGCGATTTCAGTTATTTTTTATTTTTATTTTTTTTTTATTTTATTTTTTATTTTTTCATTTTAAATAGTGTGTAATGTTGCTGTTGGTGCATGAACAGTATCTGCAAAGTTGCAGCGCTGAAAGTTCAATGTAAGCAGAGAAATCATCTTTTAAAAATCAGGAAGTTTAATGCCTACTAAAACGACTTGAATGGGACTACAACAGGTTTTAGACGTCACTAACCCATACATTTAGATCAACCCTCCCTCCGGAATATGCAAAAAGAGGCATGGCCATATTTCTGCAGCTCATCGAAAGTGTGTGTTATTTTCACCCAGCTGTCAGGTCTTCTGTGTTCGGGCTACCCATGGACGTTGTAGTTTGTCAACAATGGATAAAATTTATTTTTGATTATGTTCCTGAAAATTTCAATCGTATTTTAGCTCTCTGTGCTAAGCATTTTACGAAAGACAGCTTCCAGAATCTCCATGAATTTAATGACGTAATGTCTTAGTTTTATCAAATGCCAGCGCTGGCTTTATAGCCACTTAGTTATGCTATTTCGTGTCTACGACAAACGTGTACAAACATTTTGGACCTGAATTTGTATATGTACTAATTTTTTAAATGTATTTTTCACGTATAAATACTTAATGACATAATTTTTCGATTTGATCAAGAACGTAAACCAGTGCCAACGCTGTTTGTGCATATAGTAGCTAGTTAGTTTGATGCTATTTTGTATAAAGTTACAAAAATTCTAAGCTATGTAATCGCAGCAAACCTCAGCTGCTGTTATCAGTGTGCAGTATGGTTTTAACACAGTTGCCACATATAGGCTACACCTAAATAAAACAATACACTGAGTAAACTAAGTTTTGTGAATAGATAAACAGTTGTTCATTATATTGATAAAAGTTGAAGTTTCCGGACAATGAGCACTACGCAGTTTAGCCAATTACAACACACCGGCCCAAACTAACCAATCTGAGCCCATTGCATGTTTCTGGGGGAGTGGTTTCATAGAATCAGGATGCAAACTGGTTGTTGAAATGACAGAAGAGAAAGCAGCTTACAATAAAGGTGAAATTGATGAAATATAAGACTTTTAAAAAAAATAAAAAACACGAATGCATGTTATATTGCACCCCATAAACACAATCATGCAAAGAAAAAAAGCAGTAAACCACCCATACTGTTTTACCAAATGTATTTAAATACATCTACAAAAAAGACCCACACTGGATCATTCTCCAAATTGAAAAGGATGGAGTAGTAGAAGACGTGTTCATTGATGACACATTAATCCTTAAAGAGATAGTTAATCCAAAAATCAAGATTCTGACATAATTTAGGTCTTAAGCCCGGAACACACCAAGCCGACGGTTGGCCGTCTGGCAAATATTGTGCGTCGGCCAACTAAGTTTCCTCGGTGTGATGTGCACGGTTCCGTGCCAGTGGCTGAAAATAATCCTTGTCGGCTTTGTTTCGCCTGATTCGACATGTTGAATCGGCGTCAGGCCATTGGGGAATGAGAGAACTCTGATTGGCTGTTCAGCTTAGTGAAAGAGTCAGTGCACGAGAATAAAAGCAAAACAGCAAGCAAAAAAGTCAAAACGGTAAAGATAGAAGACTGTTCTTATGTTCTCACCTGAGTGTTCCTTGGCGAATATTTCAATATTAACATGAGCGGAATGGAATAAAGAAAGTGTTTAGTGAGATTGATATTCAAAACAGGTAAGCACGCGCTGTGTATCATCAGCATGTGTATCTGCAGCCGGCAGCGTCAGTTTTCCTTTTTGAATGAAGAATATAGACTAATATATCTGCAGAAATAGACAGTTGGCTCATTAAACGCAGGCGCAGAACGCACATTCTTGCTGACAGTCGGCTGTAGTTCTCTCGGTGTGTTCAAGTGCAGCTTTTTACCTTGACGAGAGCGGACGAGATGGTGACAACACAGTTGGCTTTCATCAGCGCTAGTTCGTTTGTGTCGGCTTAGTGTGTTCCGGGCTTTTCTTCCATGTTGTTGCTAACACACATGGTTTTCTCTCTTCAGAAAAACACAAAAGAAGATATTTTAAAAGTCAACAATATTTCCGTAGAAGAAAGAAATTCAAACAGTTTTGAAACGCCATTGGGTGAGTAAATGATAACAGGACTATCCCTTAGAAAGCAAAAAGCAAGGAAATTGTGAAGTGACAACTGTTTAGAATAAATGTATCATAAAGACTGTACAGTTACACAGCTGAACTTTCTATGTGCACTATGTTGATTTGAAAACTAATGTTATTTATTCAGTTTAACTTATAAAGAATGTGAAAATTGCTTAACTTAATTTATGTTAAATCAATGTAAAAAAAACATGCATAATACAACAATTTAGAGTTCAAATATTTTGATTAAAACAAATATGGGGGGGGGGTATTTACTGTATAAAATAATACAGAGCAATCAGTGAAGTCAGAACTAGGCTATCTATAGATCTTAATCAGAGCAGCGCCATGACAGGTATGAAAGTGAGGCTGTGAGGGATAGACTTACCGTGTTTCCAATGGCATCCGCTGTAAAAAGCTGAATAAAGCTCCTAGATTACTTACAATTTTCCACAGCTTACATTGTCGGGAGTTTTTTGTCAACTGACATTTCTTGGAATTATATTTTTTCAGTGTTTCATGAGCAGAACAATCCGAAAACACATTAAATAAAAGTACAGCCCATTGAAGAGATGCATGTCTATCCCTCACAGCCTCGCTTTCATTCTCATTAAAAATCAAAGATGGCGCTGCCGTGAATAAGGCGTATTGCATAATACTCCATATACATTTAAGAAAATTTATCCCTGGCAGCGTTTCTATTTTATTTTATTTTTTCAATTTTTTTGTTGTTATTGTTGTTGTTGTTTTTATAAAAAGTTGCCTGCTTTTTTGGTCATTGGTCACAAAACTTTCATGGGTCCCAGAATATGTTGTATGAATGTCTGAACATAAAATACATCAAAAGAAAGAACAGTGCCTCTGCTTAAAAATGAAAAATAATAAAAAAAATTAACCTCTTTATTGTTATTCCAAAGACAAATGCTATTGTTTGTACAGAGATTGTATTTTTTACATTTTTAATCTCTTCCCAACCAACCCAGAACAAACTACCTTATATGATGTTAATTAAACAGTAATAATAGTCAACACATTCTCATCCTTTAACGTCATATATAACGCTATATGACAAAACGGCACTATACTACGCACATGGCACCCGTTGTCGTTAATATAACACGTGCTGTGTTGGTTGGGTTTAGGTGTGGGGTAGGGTAGGGTAGTCTCATATTACGCTAAAGGATTTATGACGACTTGGGTTCACATGTTATATTAATGATAAAGGGTGCCATGTGCTTAGTATAGCGCTGTTTTGTCATATAGCGTTCTATGTGACGATAAAGGATGAGAACGGGCTCTAATAGTACAAATAAAGAAAATTAAATAATAATAAACTTCATGCAATTTTTGTCAACACCTGAATGTTGGAAGTTCTATTTTAAAAAATAAAATAAAATAAAAAAGCTGTGAAAATCATGTTTTTGTCAGACTACATCTGGATGGATTTCAGAACAATGACCAAATCGAGTTCATCAACACCCCCAAAGAAAAAAGGAAAATTCTAGATAACCGCTGTCAGTCAAATAGGTCAATAAGCCATTGAAAATAGCAATGCAACATTTAAATGTGTCTTTTTTATGTACAACACACAATAAAGCCTCAGAGTGCATTAAAGTTTCTCGTCCATATCTTGCTGCCAGTGCTTTGATCAGATGCTGCAATCGATAAAAAACAGGCAATGTCACAACAGACTATGGTATTTCACATCAGTAGCAGGACCATGGAGTGCACTGGATGGAGTGATAATCTCTAGGCAGAGTAATTTATGCTCAAAAAAGCTGGTGCCTCCTACACCCCCTAATTTTCTCCACACTCAGTGGAATGCACAGCGAACAAACACAGCAAGAAAGACTGCTGCCATAGTTATAAAGTAAATACACTGTTGGATTAACATAATGATTTTTCCAATTGCCAAATGTCACCAAACAGATGATGAGATGGCCATTTCAAATATAAACTGAATTATCATTCCTCACAACTGTTCATCTTGTTCCTCCTGTGATCAGATTCTTCTTAGGGCTAGTTTGAAGAAGGGCATTAGTACTTTATGATTTTCTGATATTTCACCATTTTTCCCTTATTGATCTCATTTGACTTATGAAACAGTCTGCTTTTGTAGAACTCTGCTCAAGGGGAGGGTTTGAAACTGAATCTCAGATGATGGCAGATGTGAAGTTCTGCTAATTCTTGCAGAGTTCTTCAGGTTGTGCTAGTCGGTTATGACAGAATCCTAAGGCACTGCTAATAGAGCCTGGTTGGAAGCCCATGGCGTTGCTCCTGGCACTGTAGAAAGTGTGAGTGAGTGGGTGAATACTAATTCAGAATTATATCAGTCATGTCAGAAGTGTGGTACGTGGATGCTAAGTCAAATCTTTCTACGTTAGTGTTTTTCCTTTCATTGAACATTTAAACATACAAACTTTAGTATGGCATAAAATGAATGTAATCATACACATCATAATTTTTAAATTTGAAAATAGTCAGATCCAAGTGTTTAAATGTCACAGTCTGTCCTCTCTCCGCCTCTTCACTACACGTCCCAGGATCCTTCATGTTTTTGCACCTGCCTGTCATCATCGTTGTCAACTGTGCGTAGTTAATCACCTTCATTTGTGTCATCTGGTTTCTGTTCATTAGAGTCTGTATTTAGTTCCTTCCTTTTCACTCTGTCCTAGTCGGTTGTTTATTGTATTTTAATGTGTTATCCTGCCTGCCTATTTGAACCTGCAATTTATATTAGAACAACTGTCTGATTTGGAGCCTTTTGAACTTTGAGTCTTCTTCTACCAGCTACAAACCTGTTACAGAACAATCGACCGCCCTAAATTAACGACTATCATCCTGGCCCAAGATCTCGTAACATTTTCTCTAGCCTTTTGCTGTCTTGCTGCCCACAGCGACCTCAACGATGAGAGACTGTGTACTTTGGTCCGGATCAGGGCCATTTGCAACTAATGTATAGACCTCCTAGACACCACCGGACTGGACTAGAGAGCAACCGTCATCTGGTGTCTGGAGTGTCGGACCTCGATCCGGGACACAGCCAGCCCTAACAGATTGTTGCATCATGCCTGATCACCACGCCATGCCAGATCTTCTTGGCAGTCTTGACCTTGATCTTCACGTCTCTGCCCGAGCCCTTGTCACCAACCAAGATTGCAGAGACTTCAACATTGGTCCCGTCCAGTCCAGAGACTTATTCACCTCTCATTCTGTTCGAACCCAGAGCCTGAATTCCCACCCAGCCTCTTTCTCCCACCTCCTCCCATCTGCCTCTCTACCTTTCCTCCACCACTGCCTGGCAGCCCCTCTGCTCCTGCATACACCCTTGAGGAGGTGGAGTCACCGAGGCCACCAACGCCTTCAAAGTCGATGGATCCCGGTCTCCGCCTCCAACCTCCTCAACCAAAACTCTACCTCTGCCCTTCATCCCTTCTGTTCCACTTACCTCTCTCGGCTCCTCCATGGCCCTTAAGTCCACCAGTTCTGCCAGGCTCCATCGTCCCCCTGGATTCACTTTTGTCCCTCGTCGGTCTTCCCTCACCTCTGGCAACGCCTCGTCTCTTCGTCCCCCAGCTTTGTTGGACTGCTCACTTCACTCAGTTCACCCTTTGGTCCTCACTGGGTCCCTTCTGTTTCCTCTGTGTCATTCTGTGTCCCTGTCTACACTTCAGTGACCTGAGCCTTCGGTGTCACCATGTCCCTCAGTCCCTCAGCATCACCCGGTCTCATCTGCTCTATGGCTCCACCCTGGTCTCCTGTCCTACATGCTCCACCCCTGTCAGTCAACCCCCTGGAGTCTTCTGCCCTGTCCCCTTCATGGCTCCTCCCTCAGTCGTCTCCGCCCTGGCCGCCAGCACTGGCTGATCCACCCTGTCCGCCTGCAATGCCTAATCTGCCCTGATCCCTCTCTCCCTCTGCAATAGGTCCTTCTACGATGTAAGGACGCACCTACCGGAAGGGGGGTGTAATGTCACAGTCTATCTTGTCTCTGTCTCTTCACTACACTTCACACCATCCCTCATGTTTTCGCAGCTCCCTGTCATCATCATTGTCACCTGTGCGTAGTTAAACACCTTCATTTGTGTCACCTGGTATCTGCTCATTAGTGTCTGTATTTAGTTCCTTCATGTTCATTCTGTCCTTGTCAGTTGTTAGTTGTATTGAACATTAGTTGTATTGTTATCCTGCCTGCCTGTTTGTACCTGTGATTTATATTAGTAAAAATGTCTGATTCCATGTTGCTTGAACTATTTCAGGTCAACCCCACCTTTTCAATCCCATTCAAATTTCAGTTGGATCGAGCTATGGGATCGATTGACATGTTTACATGAAGGCTTTTGTAGTCATATTGAACCATCAATCATAATGAACTGATTATTTTGGGGCATGTAAATGTAGTTAGCTAATGATGTTTGCCAACATGGGTACCCATTTGTAAAACCTTTCGAAGCATGTTTCTGAGGAACCCACAAGTTTGTCCAAGAAAGTTAGTCCCTCTAACTTCTCAGAAGGATTTCAATTTATGGGACCAATCGGTAATGCAAATCAGAGAAAGCATTTCTACGAGAAAGACTCGGGAAGGTGAAATGATATCACAATGCCAATTTATTAACAAATAGACCAGAAAATGAAAACAAAACATTGGATGGTAAAGTTATTTGGCGCAGGCCCCGTCTGTAATTCACATTCAGAGGGTAGCGGATTCTGCATATCCTGGGTATATAATATAGCATATAATATTATATAATATATAATTTCCTAGTAATATAATACTAGGTATTAGATTGGATAGACCAGAAAGTAATGAGTAATATAACATTGAGTCTTCCTGGCAGAACTTTATGCTATAGCTTTTACATCTTAGTGCAGCTTTTATGCAGCATTGCATCAGCATTAACCCAGATGGATGTATACTGCAGGCCACACACACAGGTCCAACATTTTACTGTCCAGAAAGTAAGGACATAGAAATAAAGGACAACATTTAACACTAAACAAGTCAAGATACTGGTATTCATGTCTTTTTTTTTTTGTTGTTGTTTTTTTTACAGTCACGAGATATCTATTGTTCTCACTAACACAATCAACACTGATTCAGAACTCCATCCAAACAAAACTTCTCAGTGCGTAAGTGGCCATAGTTAATTACAGTTCTCTGTTCTTTGATCAAACCATCCTTTGTTTCAAACATCCTGCAAATTACCTGCAAAAGTGTTGACTTTGATCAAAATGACCAATTCCAGCAATTTAGGTGGAAATCAAATTACCTCATGACTCTGGCTTGTCAGAAATACTTTAGAAAGTAATTTGGACGTAATTGTGTCCTGAATGGTGGGGGAAAGACAGAGATTTATAATTCAAAATAACAGTACAACAAAAATGTTTTAAGTATAACTGTAAATGCTAAAATTGCATCATGTCCCAATTTAAAACAGTTATAATCTGAAAAGGGGTTAAATGAGAAAGCTGTACAGAAACTTTATAAAAAGTAGCATGTCTGTAACCTTACATGAACTACAGTAAACTGTCACAGTGTCTGGTTTGTGTTCCCCCGAGTATCCACTAGAGGTCTTTTTCACTTCCTGTCACCAGACCTTCAGTCTGGAACCGCATTTCCCATAATCCTTTGTTTGTTCCCACTCACTATCTGATTCCGTCGTCCTGTGTGTTCCCTGACAGAGTGACTGAATCCACTGAATCCAGCGAAATTTTTCATAACCTCTCTTCCCTAGCCACCGAGCAGGAGAGAAAGGAGTTTTTCAAGGGGACCTGATTGGTCGAGTTTCGTGGGATCCTTGAAGGTCGCAGTCGAGGAGGTGGTCGAGAGATGGTTCTGGTCCTGTCTGCCCAGCCAGAGACTGTTCACGTCCCGTCTGCCCAGTCAGAGATTTTCACATCGCGTCTGCCCAGGCAGAGACTGTTCACGTCCGTGCCGCCCAGCCAGAGACTGTCACGTCCGCCTGCCCAGTCAGAGACTGTTCACGTCCCTTCTACCCAGTCAGAGACTGTTCACGTCTGCCAGCGAGAGGCTGTTCATGTCCCGTCTGCCCAGGTAGAGACTGTTTACATCCCGTCTGCCCAGTCAGAGACAGATCAGGAGATACCCATTCTCGCACCCTGCTATAGTGAGTGCCTATTCTGGAGCGTTCGGCATCCTGGACATGACTGTGTTCGCTATTCCAGATTCTGTGCCAGTGTCTGTTCCAGAGCCAGTGCCAATGTCTGTTCCAGTCCCAGACCCAGTTCCAGTGTCAGGTCCAGAGCCAGTGTCTGTTCCAGAGCCTGCTGTTCCAGAGCCAGAGCCGGAGCCAGTGCCTGTTCCAGAGCTGGAGCCAGTGTATGTCCCTGAGCCAGAATCATTGTCTGTTTCTGTGTTGTGTCTGTCCTTGTGGGCGTTACTGTTTTAGTGGCTGTTCCTGAGTCGGTGTCTGCTATTCCTGAGCCAATGTTGTTGGATGAAGTGGCCATGTTCAGCTGTCATGAGCGCTAGCACATGTGAAGAGTTTAACTCTTTCTTCTCTGTGTCAATGTTTCCTTTTATGTGACATTTCAATATAAATTCTCAGGTCTGTGAGGCAAGTAGGCTACCTTATGCCTGGTTCAGATTACACGTTTTAAGTCCGATTTTGGCACATGATCCGTTTGACGTAGGGTGTCGTGGTGTTTCGTAAACGTCAATGGGCGTCGGGACGCAAGATTCAGATTGTATCATCTTGTATAGTGTGTCATACTGGGAGACAACTACGTCCGCGTCTGCGATGCTTTATCAACATTATCGACACACATTAAACTAGCATGTTTAATTTTTTTAATGGTCGTTCACAACTGGTTCCATCACATGTATGAGGTTGACCAATAGGAGCACATCTTTTCTGTACACAACTTTCAAGAATGGCGAAACGAAAGAGAGACTATGGTGCTAACGTTAAAACTAAAAGTAAAAATATTAAGAAAACAATAGTTTACCTCAAGTTCTCTTTGGAGGATTGACAGCCCATACTGTCCTCTTCGAGCAGGGTTAAGTCTCACGCAATGGCCGTGAGACATACGCAATTCAACCAGTCCACACGCCACACCGTGTATTTCTCACGCTGAAAAGGCAATGCCGAGCAATCCAGGAACGTGTCCATTGTCGGGTTTTCTTTCTTCTTTTTTTTTACATTTTTCTGAACACAGGACAGCCAATACAACACTCACCGCTTCATCCATTGTTTGTTTACGTTCCTTTCCGGAAGTCACTCGCTAGTTTTGCTTTCTCGATGACATCACGCGCCATTGAAGACGGCATGCGATGACTGGTCAGGAAGCAACGTGTAGTCTGACATTGTGAATTGTCCACGACACGACAAGATTTTAGTATTCAAAATCACGTAATCTGACACAGTGACTATCGGTAACAAAAAACTGTGTTATCTGAACCAGGCATGAGTCTATACGCTGAGTTCTGCAGTTCATGTGCCGGCGCCCTCAGGTCGTAATTGTCTATTGTCTGCTATATTTGCGTAAATACAGGTAATTGGTTGATGAAACATTGATTAAGATTAGGATTCAATTAATACAACAGAAAATTCACTTTAAAGAAAGTCTTTGTGCTTTTGTGTTTGAGGTCTCGGTAAAAGAATTTAATGTCTTGCTTTCAAAACAGTCACATCTGTAACAGAGAACTGTCACATCCGCAGCATTATTTTTTTCTCATAAATGCAAACACACAAAAAATAAATAAAATGAATTGTTTTATGTTCGGTGAAGAGACAACCATTCTTTATCTGGTGGGTATTACTTTTGGTTTGCACATTGTAAATCACAGAATTACTAAAAAAAATATTTTGCCACCTAAAAAGTAAAAGATGTTTTGTGTCACGTCTGTAAGGCATGTGTATTTCACTCATATTAAATATAAAACGCATGTGTAGACTGACATTTTTCTAAGGTCTGGAATTCTATATTAAAGGTGCCATCTGGAACTAAAAATCAAAACATATTCCATTTTCCATAACAGATGGGGGCAGTATACCTCCAGAAAGTGAGTTGTGCCGCGGCCACGCGCACTCTCACGTACTTCAAACAACACAAGCGAGCGCTGTTTTGCTCTATTTTTCTCACGCATATTATTCAAATCATTTGACACGATAGTAAAAGGGAAGGCCGCAGTTTCACGTGGAGCATTTGGAGATTTTTAGAGATCAAAGACTCAATGAACAACATCTCAACACTAAATGATGAAGACCGTACTCATAGACGCCTGTCTCAAAAACAAGCTGGTGCATTTCGACGATATGGGTGGGAAAATAAAACCCTGGGCTATTATTTTAAGTTTACTGTATTCGTTTTGTTCATTTAACACTTTTATTGTTAGTTTGAATTAATTTGACAGACAGCATTCACTGATGTTGATCAAGCTAGCGCCATTCAGAGCTGCCAACTCTCACAAATTCACCGTGAGACACACACAATTGACACTTAGCAAGCAGGTTAGTTAAGCTCTCAGATTCTGTCAATTTTATTATGCAATTCAAACAATAAATACCGTTTTGGCGCTTGTACATGTTACACCACAGATCCCTAGCGCACGTGAACCGATCATCTCTACTAGCTAATGGTAAAAGAACATGAACACTGTTGAAAGATACAGTATGCTACAACTTACCAAAATGTATTCCTCATGCATGTCGACCAATCATTTTTTAAACTCTTCCCTGAACTGAAATGTAGTAGTGGGCTGTATTTCCACACGACTGACTTCAGGTTCAAGTACACACACAAGCCAGCGCGACTAACTCGTGTACTGCAGTTTAGCTGGTGTTTATGTTGCCCGCCTGCATACCGCCTCCCATGGCCGAAACTGGTATTACGACACCTGACGGGCCGGGGCTAGTAATTTAGCATGCTAATTTAGGTTTATATCTCGGCAGCACTATAACTTGTCAGTTTTTTAATGACATCATTGCACTTATTTCTTCTCATTCTTTTGATGCGTGTAGCTCATTTTCTGTATATTTTTATCTCAATTATCACATATGGCACCTTTAAGGAGTAATAAAGTAATAAACTACATGGCATTTGATTGGAGGCTAGTCTCACTCTGTCCCACGGCAACATTAAAATAGTTTAGATTTGTGTACATTGTTTTTGTTAATAACGTTAATATTAAGTGTCCATTTCATTGTAATATCCAGGTTTATCATTAATAATTGAACATGTACATGTATTTTAATTTCCATTAAAAAAGGGTGGAGGTTACATTTGAGCATTTAAAAATGTACTTGAAAGTAACGCAATAGTTACTTCAACATATTCTCATCCCAGGGCATCATATAGGTGATGCTTTTGACATTGCGTCTAAATCCAATGCACATGGCACTTGTGTAGGTTTAGGTCTGGGTAGGGTTAGGGTTAGACCACTAGGAGGCGCCTTCTGGCCTATATCTGAGTTCACTGAACTCAGATGTATCAGCCCTGTACAATTTAAGAAATGGTACACAGAGCCATATAGTACTATTATTTTGTTGAAAAGACCTGCATGGGAATCACAGGCTAAGATTTGCTTGACCAAACGGCTGAAAAGGGCATCTCATGATGGCCGCCCACATGTGCAAAACCGATTTTGAAGTCATTCATCCGTTTTTGACCGTTAATCAAAAGAAAAAAGAAGAAAAATCAAGTCGAAATCTAGTTTTTCTTGAAAAAAAAAAAAAACGGAAAAAAGGCGCATTTTATTGTTTTTGCTAATTTCATTTTAAATTGTAAATGAAATGGATGGAAGATACACTGATAAGAGGGTCATTCGTACAAATTCATATTGGGCAACTCCTAAAATATGTATGATTTAGCAAAAATCTTCTGAGGTCATATGACTTTTATACGAATTCGCCACCTCAAAAAATTTGCACGAACTGTTGTGATAACTGGTTAAAATAAGTCATTATCCTCATCTAAAGTACAACCAATTAGTTTCATTAGCCTGTATTAATCAATATTTTGTACACTGTGTATATTGGCCAGTCCCACTTGGCCTGTCTGAATCCACTGAACTGTAAAGAATATTAAAGTTATGGAAGGGTGGTGAGAAAATGGCACCGTTTTTCACAACCACATGGATGAAGGCACTGTCTTCACCTGACACTGAAATATGTATTTTATTTACATAATCATTTTTATTTAACGGGGAAATCCATTAGAATGTCATTTCACCAGCAGAGATAAAGTTATTACTTAGGTTGAAGACTACCTGCTGTAATTATATCACCAGCCTCATTGTGAATGTTTTTGCAAAAAAGATGTAAGACACAAACACTGTTTATTTCCAGACACAGGCTGATAAAATCAGCAATATGAAAACACATTCACATATAGCCTAAATAATAACCGACCCAATTAAATGTGAGCCCATTGGCCAGTACATAATAATCGATGGCAACAGGCAGGTAACGACACTGCAGGATTGGACATTGAAATCTGAATAGATGATGACACCATTATTCATGCTTTCGTCATATGGAGGATGAGAGTCAAATGAATGCTATTAAAATGAGTTACGTTTGGAGCCTTGACTGATTGCAGTGTTAATTAAGCTAGAGATCCATTTGAATAGGCACAGAAACACTTCCATTTATTTGGGGTCTAAACACATTTTCAGCCAAACGTGACAATCTTAGATTAGGATAAAGGATCATTTCTGTCTGTAGACCACTAGTCCATTCGGGCGTTTCATGTAAATGAGCAAACTCAAAACAAATTCACTGATTCATTTGAGTTTATAGTTTTAATCCAGTTCAACTACTCAAAAATAAATCATTGGCAAGAACAGAGTTTTTTATTTTTTTATTTTTTATTTTATGTAGGCCTACTGGTATTTATTTGTTTGTAAGTAAGCTAAGTAAGTAAATATGTAAATAAATATGTAAATAAATAAACAAATAAATAGTATATACCTCTAAGTTATACAGTGTAGTTTGGGAAATGTCTCAGGTTATGACTGTAACCTATGTTCCCGAACATAGAACAGGGAACAAGACACTTTGGGGAACGCTCTACCCACACCACCATGCTAAGGGGAGTGCATGCCCTCAGGCAGTGACAACTGTCTGAACCAGCAATTGAAATAAAATGCTAGAACCACTCACCCTCAGGTCACACTGGCTGTCAGTGACATCATTCCCGTACGGTCATAGCCTAAGCTATAGACCTAACAGGAAAAACCTCCATAAACATAGTTAAATGAAAGGCCTACCTGGGCCTGCTCAAAGGCCTAGGACCACAACTTCAATTAGAAGGGTCCCTTCTAGGGAATGTGGCTAGGGAACCCAAAGGAACCCCAGCCAGTCACTATTCAGGGAACGTACTCACCCCAAAATTCTACCAGGATGGCCTGACCTGGCGTCAGATACATAGACACTAGTCTGACCACTTCCTGGCTGTCCAAAGACAGAACATCTCCAACACGAGGGACTGCGAAGCTGGCAGTGAACTGCTCGGCCCGGATCTCAGAGTCAGGATACCCCGGAGAGTATGACTCAGCATAGTGCTTTACAACCCTTGCTAGCGAGGGGAGTTTCTCTACTCGATCAGACAGATCAACCCAGTGTCTGTGTTTCAAAACACTGAGGAGGCCTGTGAAGGCCTAAGGACTGATCTAACTGGGAGGCCTCACGAGAGGCCTGCAACCGTCTGACCAGACTCAGGGGTCCATGTGCATAAAGTATAAAATATGTCCCACAATTTTGGGACTCACCTCCAAACCAAGGGGAGGACAACATACACCACTCTGCCTCAATGGAGGCCCCAGTTAGTCTGGGGCCTACCATCTATGCATGGGCGTTAGCTCAGGGCAATGCTCTGGCTACAGGGGAGCATACTTCGACCAAAGAAGAAGTGAAGGCTTACTTCATACTCGACCCGAGACATAGTGGTGCAAAGGTAGGATAAACAGAACTGGGAGTGCAGTACTCAAACCTACTCTGAATCACAGTGAAATACTTAGACCTCACCCTGAGGTTACCAGGGGGCGGGCCTCCCAGCAGCTCTAGGGGTGACAGAAATGTATGTGTGCCCAACCTAGGGGAGTGGGGCTTGAATGAAAGCCAACCACCTACAACCTAGTGCTCGAGCACTAGCTCAGCGAGGTAAGTGAAGCCCAAACTGGCGGCCTAAAGGCCTTGAGATAGTTAGCCAGATAGTTCTTATGAACCTGGGACTTTACATGCCTGAAAGGGTTGTTTCCACTAACCAAGCCTAGGTGGGCCATCAGAACATAGTTCTCATCATAGGCCCATCCCCAGGCCTGATGTAATGAATGCCTGGGGGTCAGAGGAGATTTCGAGAACCTCCGAGGAGGTTACTTATTACCAATGCCGTGTCTGTTTGTGCTGGATAACCTCCCTCAGATCTCCTCTGTTGCAGGAGTCATGCCTCCTCTGTGACCTGCTGCTCGAGGAAGGGGGTGCACGAGAGGCGACACTGGCTTGCTGGCCCTTCCCGGGTGCGGACGCGGATCTCAGCGGTATACAGGTCTTAAATGCTGCTGAGCGGGCCTTCGCCTCCCTAAACTTCTCCACCACCGCCTCTACGGAGGTACCAAAGAGTTCGGAAGGCAAAACCAGCGAGTCGAAAGTCCTTTTCTTTCTCCCTGATAGCCAGATGCCTCTCTGCGGCCACCATCGCTGCCATCGACCGGCCGATTGTGGCGGTGGTTTGCTTGGTAGGCCGGAGAGCCAAATCTGTGGTCTGGCGCAGCCTCAAGAGACATCCTTGCCCCCTGGTCGAGATACCCTAGCAGGTCGGCCTGGTATGCCTGCAACTCCGCCATAGTGTGCAGTGCAGCACCAGCCTGACCTACTGCCGTGTATGCCCTGCCATTCAAACAAGCCATTGTTTTCAGTGGTTTGGATGGCAGGGTTGGAGCTCTCAGAGTTGCTGCCCGCCCAGATACGTCTTTGACTCGTACCCATGCTCTCTAAACCCCTCAACATCAGCGAAACTAGCCCACTGATGTTGAAGAATATGGGCAGAGTATGGGTTCTTCCATGCCTTCTTGATCTCCAAGTGAAGATCAGGAAGTAATGGAAGGCTCACCCGAGCTGGTGGTGTGTGGCTGGGGAGAAACCGATCATTGAGCCTACCGCAAGTGGTTTCTCCTCTAGCACGCTGCCAAGGCAACTGCAGCCGATCAGCAGTGTGCTCCATCACATCCACCAGCTCTGCAAACACGGGGCAGGGTGACTGAGGAGGCTCAAGGATCTACCTGATCATAAACCTCCTCAATCACAGGAACAGTCGGTGAATAATCTTCCACATCGACCTGCAGTTCACCCTCGAATCATCTGTCGAATCATCTGAGAGGTTAACAGCCCTCTCGAGGTGATTGACGAGGTCCATCTCGGAACCCCATGACGTAAGTCATCGCTCTGCCTCGGCACAAGCGGGACCTGCACCATGAGGACCAGACGCTAATCCCCCTTCACTCGAGAAGTGGGATAGATGAGAGAAGAGAGTTTTAAGAGAAAAAAACTCACAGTTTGCACAGAGGGTTCCCTCAAGAACCTTCCGTGCATGCTCTTCTCCCAGGCAAAAAACACACAGATCGTGTGTGTCAGTCGGTGTCAGAAACCTTGATTTGATGATTTGTCATGTTTGCAAGGCGCCCTTCTATACTTCCAGGTCGCACGTTAATCATTCACGTAAATGATTCAAGGGCTGTCGCTGGTCAATGTGATTAACGTGATTTGATAGTGATTTCAGACACCTGTCACACTTGAAGTGTTCCCCAAAGCGTCATTTGACACAGTGCGAGTTTCCTTCGAAAGGGAACTATAGTTTTCAAAGTAAACCTCCGTTATATCCTATTTATTGTGATGCTGTCTATCAAAATGCATTGGCCTTTAAAATATATTCAGCATTATGATCCAGTTAGTTAATTTTCAGTTGGAAAGTGATGACAATAAAAAAAATGTTGCATAGACAGCATGTTTATGATACAGGAAACAGTTTTGGCATAATGCAACAGAATAAAGCAGAACAGAAAACGGGTGTACTTGAAGTTTAGCCTCAAGGATAATAGAACAGATGCTATCAGGAGAGTGTCAGCTGACTTGCATATGAGCATAGGGCATAAAAAAGTGCTAGTTTATATAAAAAAGGAACCTGATGATACTGCTACGAGTCACATTCTTTCTCTGATCTCTGTTGTTTCATTGTCTCTGTGACTTATAAAAGTGGGCTTTGAATTCCCTGTACAGCCCTGCCGATTAAAGCGAAATGGGCTGTCAGAGAGGTTTCTGCTACCACCCACTGAACAGCAGAAGAACTGCAGCGTCAGGACACACTGAAGTAACCACTCGCCTCTCATCACATATTCAGAAAGCACTGTAAGGTCCTCAGCACTTTAGTGTGTATATCTAAACAAGGATCAACCTCCAAAGGTTTTAACGTTTGCTGATGTATTCTTATTTTAAGGTGACCTGAGACTGACACACACTGGTTCAATGCCATTCAAAAGTTTGTGGTTGATAAGATTTTTTTTTTGAAAGTCTCATATGCTCACACATATGCTTTATTTAATCAAAATACAGCATATACAATGTGTGTGTGTGTGTGTGTGTGTGTGTTAGTGTGTGTGTGTGTGTGTGTGTGTGTGTGTGTGTGTGTGTGTGTGTGTGTGTGTGTGTGTGTGTGTGTGTGTGTGTGTGTGTGTGATATATATATATATATATATATATATATATATATATATATATTTACATTTATATACATACTGTTAATTTATTCATTCAATCAGTCAGAGTTGTACATCAGAGTTACAGTGCATGTTGCTCAGTGGCTTTCTATGTCCACTTCTTACTGTTCAGTCTCTTCTGTGACCAAATAGACTTCAGATATGGGATGTACAACTGCTTGAATCATAAGTTAGAACGTTTCACAATCATTCAACTGTAGTATTAATACAAAAGCTATATGAAACAATGTGGCCGGCTTATCAGTTACAGTTATGCCCTAAACTTTTCAAACATTGTACTGCTTTCTGATCTGGCAAAAAAATAGTCGCACCATTGCTTGTCTTTTACAAACATTTACAATACTCTATTTGGCCAATATTCAAGTTTTTCTGCAATGTATTTAACCAGATATCATAATTCATAAGCTTATTTCAGTATTAACACGGTGTGTTGAGAGTGAAATATAATTGTTTTTTTATGACACTCAGAATGTATAACATAGATGAGGTGAAAGGTTAAGTCACTTCAAGTGATTGTATCAGACGATAGATTTACATAAATTAGCATGATGATTGCCATTGCCATCTGTATGCTAAATAAGAGCTGTAGCATTCATGTACTATAGCTGCATCTATGATATTTTCCTGAGAATTAAACCCTAATCATGAGTCTCCACTAGAGACTCACGAAATTTATCATGACAATGTCACAAACTGTGCTGCGATTTGCCAAGGAACTAGCAAGCAAGGGATTTCTATAGGGACAATATTCTTTGTAAATCAATTTATCCATCAAATTTTGAAGTTCGATCTTATGCTGCATTCAATTTACCTCAAAAGTCTGAGCAGGGGATATGCACAGATAATGCCAACGTCAATGTACACAGATATAGGCTGGATATGTAGCACTGAGTCATTGAGGCACAGACAAATAGATCTGCTAAACAATATATTTCCACTGTTTCACTGCTGTTTAATGCACTGAGCCGCCATTTTGGATTCTGAATTCAGGGATGTTGCGGCTCCTGTGAGTTTCTGAGTCGGAAATCTCAGAATTGTTGACTTGGAACGCACCTTAACTGTATGTCTCTTGACCCTTCCAAAGCTCCACACCCTTGGTTGTCTGCAGGGGTTAAAGTGTGCCGGTCCGTAACTGCGTTTCGGCACCTCAGATAAATTAATAAATATTCATTAACTCAACGAATCTTCAAAGCTTCTTCCGGTATAGACCAACTTTATGGCGTATTTATTCTCAAAACTTGCGCACAGGACACGAGGGCAAAAAACAGCACACGCGCAGAAAATCATACACGTGCGGGCGCGTTTCTGCAACGCAAGTGCTCAATGCCATCTGCACTCAGAATTCTGCACCGCGAGCTCTCTTTATATGCGTGCGCATTTCAAGTTTTTGGAGGCCGGGACTTCCCTTCCTCCCCGCTGAACGCGAACGATTACAAATGTGTGAAATGCATATTTATACCTGAGAATGCTTTGACGCATTTCCACAGCTGCATGATGAGGGAACGTCTGCCAATTCCAATAACTGCATTAAACGTAGCTATAATTTGTATTATTTAAAATTACTTTTCAAATTCCAAAACTTAGAAGGTGGCAATACTGAGCTGGTGGCCTTAACTTGTTTAAGATAATGATTCATAAAGCCTATTTACTTCACTGACACAGACAAAAATGAAAGACTATCAGTCAAAGTTCAGGGGCTTTAGGAGTTTAGGAGTGGAAGAAATAGAGCAGGAAAAGGAGACTGAGAAAAAGAAAGATGTAGATGAGGAGAGAGTATTGACAAAATAATATAATGCCCACTGACATGGTTTTAAAGCTATTTATTATCCTTTTTGTCCTTCAAAAGTCTTATATTTCACATAATTTGGTCAGAGAAATCAAAATTTTCTTAGGGACCCCCCAAACCCCCCTAACTACCTCACATTTTAATGTACATCTGTGTGTGGGGCTGTGGATGGTAATGTGGGCTGGTGTGTTCAGCAAGTGTTCAGCAGGGCTCAATTTTTTCCCAGTTTTAAAATATCAAGGAAATAAGTAATAGGCTACTTGGTGCCACAGCGACACTCTTGACCCAAAAAGTATTGCTATACCACAATACCAACACAGTCTCATGAAGATGCGTATCTATACCACGAGTGTCATTTCTCGTGGCATTTATACACCAAAAATGTTTTTTGCGTGTATATGGTATGCACTAAAAAACCCTGGGTTAGGTTTAGGGGGAGGGGGGTGGGGAGTTTGTGCATATTATACGCCAAAAGTGCGTATCATATGTACGCGAAAATCGCGTGCCATATACACGCAAAAACTGTTTTTGGCGTATAAATGCCACGAGAAATGACATTCGTGCCATAGATACTAACTTTCATGAGATCGGGCTGACAATGCTCAATATGTTGTCCCACGGTGAGGCATTTTTCTCTGTTGCACCTACACAAAATTTGTGTCGGTTCCCCCACCTGCCAAATCTTTAACCACTGGTTGTCTGTGTTAGAAACAGTAAACTTTACAAAACATCAATTAGGAATGAATATTTGATTTCCATAAATAGATTAATTTAAAGAAAAACAAGAATCACATGCAACTGAGAGCTACTATTATAACTGCCCAGGCTAAAACATTTTACCATAATTATGGATAATGAAACCATCTAAACACATATGACTTCCATTAGAAAAGAGCAAATGCTCGTCTGATATTAATAGCAAATATCAAATGTCTTGTCAAGGGAACATTGGTGATAGCTTAAGAATTCGAATGGCTACCAGCCTGGATCTTTAACACCTGGCCTGACCATACCATCAATTATGTTGACATTTGAAATGGTCAGTGTCTGATAGCTGTCTGCTCTTCTTTTCTTATCATACTATTGCCCCAAGTGTTATGTAAATACCTTGAATTTCATTCTTTTTTTTTTTTTTTTTGGCTGACATCCCTCATCTCTGCCGACAGGTCAGGGTGTTATCGCGTGCAAATCGCGGGGGATTAGCGGGCTATGAACGCTCGCCAATCTGTTAGTATGAAAGAGCTAACAACGCATCAAAGACGCTTGCAGACGCCTCGCAGATGCGTCACCAAGCTCAGAGAATATATAGCATGCTAGATAACCAGAGCTGTCGTATGAGTCAACCTCAGTGATGTCAAGAGCTACACCCAATCAGAGCAAGGCATGGGTTGTTTTTTTGTTGTTTTTGTTTTCATAGCAATTCATCGGGCAAACAGTTTGCAGCACTAGTTTCTGTCTGACGCCCATATTCACATGTGTTCTTCGTCTTCTTTGCTAGGTATTGGAAAACGTGCTGTTTCTCGTCATTTCCGTTTTTGTTTTATCGCGTGATTTTTTGTGACAGAGTTGTTGTGAACTCGTGTAGTGTGTTACCTGTGTCGTGTGGTGTGAACAGCTCATCAACCACTCCTGATTTCACAGAGAGCAAGTCATGTGCCTTAGAAGAAAAGGTTTTATATAGAACCTTAAAAGGTCCTACCAGCGTTACGTATTTGGAACCCCTAAAAGGTTCTATACAGATCCCTTTTTAAGGGTTCAATAATAAGAAGGAAAAAGGTTCTATATGTGAACCTTTTGGGATCATTCATTATCATTTGTTTTGTCCTTTCCGGATTAAATATTTCATATTATTGACAAACATCAAGACCCTAAAATTTATTAATGAATGCATGTGAATGATCACAAAATTCAAGATATGGGGGTTAGAAAATTTATATATTTATATCATTTTATTTAGTCAATCAATATCACATGAATAGTGCCATTTCAGTTTTTCTCCCTCAAAAATAAGCATTATTAAAATGTGATATTAAGTTGTTACAACAGTTTAATAAACAATCATTTAATTACAACTAAAAATGTTGCAGAGTAATGTAATGAATGCCTATAAAGAACCTTTGTGCCAAGCGTTCTTTCTTGTCATTATAGAACCTTTTTTAGTATAAAAGTTTCTTTGGAGTTGAAGTAAAGAACCCTATGCTTCATACAAGGAACCCGCAATTAACCCTTTTGTCTAAGAGTGTTAACGGCACAGTTCAGCCCTTAACATTTTAAAATCATGTAGTGTGAACAACATTCCAATTTAAGAGTTCTAACTCACACTGAATATTGACTCTTTCTCCATTAGCTTAAGATCACAGCACACACATTTAGGTGATAAGCTTCTCCATATTCACTTCAATAGAATCAACCATATAATGGACATACAGTCTGGGCTTTTAATTAAATTAAATGTAATTAAATTAAGTCTCTTTATTACTTGTGGTCAGTTACAGTTACATAGGAAAGTTGGCAGGACTTTTTCCACAAAAAAAAAAAAAGATTCAAAGAATAAAGAATCTATACATCAAAGTGAAACATGGGAAAGCCCAGTCTCCTTACTGGCACTAACAATAATCTTCATTATCAGAAGTGTTCTTGGGTAAAATTAAATAAAATATGAGGGAGGGGGTGTGTAATATGTCTTGTATTCTTCCAGAATTCATTTTCCTACAAAGTGTGTCACAGTCTTCTGCTTTGGGCACTGCTTTGTAACAAAAAAAACAAAAACATTTGAGAATTACCCCATATCCAAGTCCAGTACCAGAGCTTGGCCTGTTGGAACGCCCACTCCGGCTCTTTAGGGTCTCACGGTGAGGAGATGCAGAGCATTTTGAGTACTGAGCACACCCTCTCTGGGAAGCAGTCCACCTCTGAAAAGCTTTCATCTACACTTTGAAGTCTGTGTCTTGTGGTCAAAGCTTCAACACCACCTTTTTTTTCTGCTTATTGTTGTTCTGTGAGTGTTCAAGCACATGCAGCATCTTTCATTGGTCTCAGATAGACATCAAGGTAAATAGATGTTGGTGAGCACTCTTTAATATGGTTTGTGCAGCAGTTTTGTCCCATGGCATAAAAGTATTTGGTGCATATTTATACTACAGCATGGTTCAATGCTTGATTCTGATTGGATAGCGACAAAGCAAATTAGGTAATATACAAGACTAATCCCAAGAAAAGTATGATCTCACAAGATTACTTTTAATATCTATGGCCACCTCAGATGTACAGTAATTTTAAATAACTTAATGTTCCATCATCAATTATTCCATATAAAAAATGCAGAATGTCCTGAAAAGCACAACACAGCATTTGTAAAATAAACTAAAGTTAATAACAAACAGCTTTGGTCTACAACATAATCAAATAGTCCCAAACCACAACAGAAGTACCCCATAATATAATTTGCCCACAATACAATTGAGTTTAACAACGGAAATGATATAAAATAGGTCAGCTTTTCCTTGTATTGCAGATGCAAGGTGTACCAAAGTTTCTAAGCAATACACTTTCGGAAGAATTTATATAAGAAAAACAAATGATTTATCGTGGTCTAAAACTCTGTCTAAATGAAATATTTCTGTAACAACAAAACTCACAAATCAAAATATCATCTAAAATAAAAGGGGGGGGGGTTGACTGCGATTTCACTTTTTTCATTTTAAATAGTGTGTAATGTTGCTGATGGTGCATAAACAGTATCTGCAAAGTTGCAGCGCTGAAAGTTTAGTGTAAGCAGAGACATTCGTCTTTTAAAAATCAGGAAGTATATTGCCTACAAAAACGACTTGATTATGACTACAGCTGGGTTTTGGACGTCACTGAACCCATAGATTTGCATTAACCCTCCCTCTGGAAAATGCAAAAAGGGCATGCGCATATTTCTGCGGCACGTCAAGTGTGTTGTGTTCACCCAGCTGTCAGGACTTCTGTCTTCGAGCTTCCCATGCTGTACTTTGTCAAAAATGGATAAAATTTATGTTTGATTATGTTCCTGAAAATGACGATCGTAATCTAGCTCTCTGTGCTGCGCATTTACAGAAGACAGCTTCCAGAATCTCCACGAGTTCAATGCCGGATTCAACAAGAAACTGTTACTAAAACATGAAGCAGTTCCAACTTTAAAACCAGAGGCAGCAGTTGTTGGGCCACAACCTGTAAGTAGGCTAAGACATCATTTTAAATGTATTTGCATGTATAATTTCAGATGTAATGTTTTAGTTTTGTCAAATGCCAGCGCTGGCTTTATATCCACTTAGTTATGCTATTTTGTGTCTACGACAAATGCGTACAAACATTTTGGACCTGAAGTTGTACATGCACTCATTTTATAAATGTATTTTTCATGTATATATACTTTATCATCACTTTGTGATGTAAGAACAGGTTCGTTATGTGTGGGTGATGAAAGGAGAGAGGGTCGGCGAATACTGGGACTCGTGCATTTTTATTTACACAACTCTTTTCACAGTGCGAGGTCACGCTCAAATAAATTAAACTCAGAATGTCAAATGCAAAAAATAAATAATAGGTGATAATACTCTTCCCACTGAACCCACTGGAGAGGTTGTGAGATAGTGATTTTCTAACACTGACTCCTGTACAATGGAAATCATTATGAACATCAGCTATGCTAATTATTTCCCATCTGCCTTTCTGCTGTTATCTCAGGACGTCTGTCCGAGAAAATGGCGTTCGTCAGGTCCAGTTTGTATCCAGCCTCTCACGGGGAATTCAGATGCCCCAACGCCTGTGAAGAGACGACTCAACACCGGCGATATGTTATGGCTCCATGTTATATATAAACAATATTTATATTTAATATTTATATATAAACAATATGAATGTGAGCCAGAGGAGAACTGGCCCCCGACTGAGCCTGGGTTCTCCCAAGGTTTTTTTCTCCATCCAATCTGATGGAGTTTTAGTTCCTTGCCACTGTTGCCTTGCTTTGCCTTACTTTTGGCTTGCTTAGTTGTGGTTATTTAATATTTAACAATATTATTGATCTGTGTTGTACTACTTTCATGTTATCAGTGTGAAGACTTGACTTGACTGAACACAGCTTTGCCGAACACGGTTGCAGTGAAAACAGCTTTCAAATATCACGCGTTCGGAAACAGGCCTCCATTGGATACGAGCATGAGCTCTCTGTCTCTGTCTCTCAAACTGTTGTCTGCACGGCCCCGCTTATATGGCGTTCTTCTCACGCCAATCACTGATATCACAGACAGGTGTTTGTCATTTGAACATGACCCACTTATTCACCGTTCAGCTCCGTCTCCGCTCCCACTAGCCCACTAGTAGACTTCGCTGAACCACGCCCTCCTCGCCACAGGCGTTAAGTATCCAGACAACGTGAGCGACAGTTTAGCCAATCACAACACACCGGCCTAAACTAACCAATCTGAGCCCACTGCCCTTTTCTGAGGGAGTGGTTTCGGTAGAATCAGGAAGTGAACCTCTCGTTCGAGGACAGAGGAGAACGCGGCTGACAATAAAGGTGAAATTTATGAAAAGTAAGACTTTTTTAAAAAGAAAAACCACCAATACATGTTAAATTGCACCCCATAAACACAATCATGCAAAAAGAAAAAAAGCAGTCAACCCCCCTTAAAAAGAAGAGGGGAACGTATCATTACACAGAAAGCAAGTTAAAGCATTCTTTTTTTTAATATAATCTTAATAATGTATTAACTAAAAATTCAAAATATTACAAATAATTAAAACAATAATTCATTCAGGCTGAAAGAGAAGCACGTAGCAGTTTGATTTTTGAGAGCTGCATAAGTTGCCTACACAAAAGGGCTGAGCCATGTGATTGCACATGCACGTCTTAATTTAGCTATACACACAAATATATGCAAAGATGCTGTAGAAGAACCACTCTGTAATCAAAAAATGTAATTTCTAAAACGCACTAAAGAACACTAAACAGGTCACAGCTGCTATATTCAGACAGTGAGATTAACCTTGCTGTTATCATTTTATTTAAATGCGGACTACCAGCCACCCAATATACACAGTTGAAAACACAGCATTTCACTGTCAGCAAAACTGTCTACTATGAAAACAGGCCAAAGACCAACACGTCCTCATTCACATCACATTCCCAGAAACTGAAAGCGATTTGCATTATATTCTGCACCCCCACCTCCTGAAATCCCTCAAAGCTTTCCCTTACAAAGCTTTATTCCAGTCGGGCTTATTAGACTTTTAAACTAAACAAAACTTTCAGTATACTTTCTAAATATACCAAGTGTACCCTTGACTCCTTGGAGGAAACTCCCCTCACTTAGGCCTACAATATAAAACTACCAACAGTGTTGGGGAGTAGTTAACTACAAGTAGCGTAGCTACTAACTTAACTACATTTTTCAGTAGCTTGGCAGTAGCTCAGTTGCTTTTTAAACAGTGTAGCTTTTCCAGTAGCTAACTACTTTTTGCAGCAAGTAGTGGTGTAGCGCGAGCAAAAGCTACATTGCTACATTGTCGAGCCTGCGCGAATCAGCACCATAGATCAGCACGATGCAAGGATATTCTTCTTGTTAGATTACAAACTAATTTTTTGCCATTACCGCCACCTGTTGTTTAATCACGCATCTTGCGGCTAACGGTTCACTGACGTACAGAAGTGGGTTGACACACCCATATTATGATTATATAGCAAGACGGGACGGCAGATTTGGAGGATGGAGAAACAACTAACGATAATTACCCACGGCCTTATTTGTCCAAGTTCAATCAGTATTTTTGAGAAAATGTTCTACATGCAATTTACGTTGGATGGATATTTCGTTCTTGCAATGTTCTAGGCTTTTTGTTGCAATTTTGCACTTTTGACAAACAGTCTGAGATATTTGAGAGTTGTGTGTAATAAAACAATACTCTTTGAAATCGTAATTGCATTGCCTTGTTTTAAACACTAAATATTTTACTTAAAACATTCCTCAAACTTATTCAGATATTTATAATATACATTGTTCAAAAAAGCAAAAGTAGTTTCAATGTAGCTAGCTACTTTTTGATAGTAACTTGTAGTGTAGCTAACTACTTTTCTAAACGGGTAGCTTGACTGTAGTTAAACTACTTTAACTTACGAGTAGCTTGTAGCTTGTCAAACTACAGTTTCAGAGTAGCTTCCCCAACACTGACAACCAAGTGTCACAGTGTGGTGCAGGCAGATTGTATCAAAAGTTACAATGCAAACGTTCACTAACAATATAGTTCAAACAGGTACATAGAGGTGGAAGAGACACACACATGCACAGATCAGGAAAACAAGACACAGCTGACAAGAGGTAAACATATGTGACAGATGAACTAATGAGGGTTAAAAAGGAAACAGGTGAGTGGTGGCAGAGCCATTATAGAACAGGGTTGCGATATTCCCACAGACCGCCATAGGAACTTTGGAATGGGAAAGTAACATCGTGTCGTCCAGCAACCAATATTTCCAAACACATAGTTCCAGCATTGAACCCATTAATTTTCAGTGTTTCAGAGGTACGCTCGTAGATAAGGTAATGAAGTTACTGTTACTGATTAATTGCAGCCATAGCTTCACTAATGCTGAGTTCAGACTGCACGATTTTAGCCACGATTTTGGCTCGCCAACAGGTTTTGAGAAATCGCAGACAAATGCCCGAAATCACAGGCAAATCGGCGTCTTTCACGCGAATTGACAAGAAGAAAAAATAGTAGAAATTTGGCAGAAGCACCCGTGTCTGTTTGACGTTTCATCTGAGCTGTACCACAACCGGGTAAAGTCTCACTTGAGAACTCTGGTCTTGCACGTGGGTTGTCGGGTTGTTTCCTTGTCACATCTGACGTGTGTTTGTTGTGAAACGCAGTTTGCAGGCAGCGTGCTGGGCAGAGTGCTAGACAGAGTTGTCGTGCGATTTTCCTTTTATGAAGTCATGCAGTGTGAAACCTTCTGTCGTTGATCCATCGTGCAGTGTGAACACAGCAGCGACTGAACGCTGGCCAAGATAGTCATGCAGTGTGAAAAGTCAACGCATTCTCATCTTTTAGCGTCCACTTTAGACCGTTATATGACAAAACGGCGCTATACTACGCACATGGTACCCTTTATCGTTTATATAACACGTGCTGTGATGGGTAGGTTTAGGTGTGGGGTAGGGTAAGGTAGTCTCATATTACTAGGGATGGGAATCGAGTGGAACCAGTTCTAAGTTTTACCGATCCATCAATATTGTATGCCTTCTGAACGTTAATGTATTCCTCTTATCGATGCTCCTGCTCTGACTCAATCATAGTATGGCTACAGACCGTGAACGCACAACTGTCCCTGTTGTATTTTTTCACAACTGTTCCAAGGGAATTTTGTACCGCCAAAGCCTTATTTGATCGGTGAGTAAAACTGTCTCTCTGTAGTGATGAACCGCTGCGCTTGTGACAGCACGCATGTTAAACTGAACGAGCAGAGAGAGAGAGAGAGAGAGAGAGAGAGAGAGAGAGAGAGAGAAAGAGAGAGAGAGCCCCGGTTCGTGCGCGCACACTCTCTCTCAGGCTTTACCGACTAAAAACTTAAGCGCGGTCTTGCTCTCTCTCCCTTGTACATATTAATCAAAATAATCGACACGATGGTAAGGTCAGGAGTTTCATGTGGAGCATTCAGAGATTTGTTTTTCCAGAATTACCGCTGGCTGTGAATTGTACTAAAATAGGCCTACGTTGCCTTATCTTCTCTGAAAAGCGTTCGCACATTCAGCGGACATAAACCACACTTAAAATAAACGGAAAAAACGATCCAGGGATGAAATGTTTTCTTTGATGACACACATCTTGTGGGATGTCCCATCCGCCGCGAATAAACACATAGCGCTGCACGTGTCCAGATGATGACATGTTCAATTCGCGAATTTATGACTCATTTGAACCGATTCATTTTAATGAATGGTTAGATCTTCCAACACTGTGACTGAACTCACGGTACTTATAATCGTTGAATAACTAAACTAATCTTAAAACTTTTTAATAAGGTTCCATTTATTACATAAATAACATAAAAAGTACAGTTTGCTTAGTCAAGTGTAAGATTTAAAACAAATAAAACCACTCTGTCTCCCCCTGAAAAAGCATATGACTACTTTTTCCCCACACAGTGCTATCAGGAATCCAGAATAAATTCGATAAAGTCAAGTCAAGTCAAGTCACATTTATTTATATAGCGCTTTTCACAATACAGATTGTATCAAAGCAGCTTCAGACAGTGATAACATGAGATAAAGAATCGGATTGATAAACAGAATCGTTAATGGCATTGATATCGATAAAATCTTATCAATTCCCATCCCTACATATTACGCTGAAAGGATTTATGACGCCTTGAGTTTGTGTGTTATATAAACGATAAAGGGTACCATGTGCGTAGTATAGTGCCGTTTTGTCATAAAGCGTTCTATGTGACCAACAAAGGATGAGAACGGGCTGGAAAAGAACAGTGACCCGACTATTTTGAAAATTGTGCAGTCTGAACTTGGGCATAAGCTAATGTAACCGTAACCTGATGTCAGTTGGGTGAACATTTACCTCAAATTTTCTTCAAGTTCGTTTGCATACAATGTTTATCTTATGTATTAAATTTGTTTTCTGAAGTTAGCAACACTTAGTTGCGACTGTATTAGTGCATCTGATTGCAACGAATAGCAGCTGACTTAACTAGAAATTTGGCAGGAAAATATGGCACACTGTTTCCTCTTTCTTTACCACTACCAGTTCTGTCCAGCAGCAGCAGGCTTGACTCGACTCAAGATCCAGTCTCCTCATATGGCACACTCTGCTTTCTCCCAAAAATCCACGTAACTATATCATTACTTATTGTGTGGTGTTTGAATACTGTTATCAATGTATAGACAAGCATTTGACTGCTTCTCATTCACTAGGTCTCCAGATAAGCTTGAATGCAATTGTTTGCCTTGTATATTTGTTCTCACTGTTGACTAAACCTCTTTCTTGACTTAAACTAAGCAGCTTCTGCAATTCGTTGATATTCACTTGATGTGCATGTTTATGTGAATGTTTTTTAACATAATGATGTTGGTTATTATGACCATAGAAGCACAAGAAAAATATATACAGTACATACTGTAAATGTGTCATATATGTACCTTATGGGAGCAGTCCCCCAAAACACACAAACGTATTCAATACAAAGGGCTTTATTGGCATGAAAGTTTCAAGAACAATGTTTTTCCAAAGCAAGGCAGACAGGGGTTTTCAGATGTGCTGTCCAATACCCTTTGAAGAACCACCAAGAAACTGACAACGTTGAGGACCGTAAGAAATAAACTTGCTGCAGCAGATGAAAGACACGTTATGTATCATCCCTTGCATTCAGAAGATGTCCAGTTGTGCCATCAGCTCAGCACTGCAGAAGACAGTGGACCATCTACTATCTGAAGAAATCTGGCTCAGAATTGGCTGTCACGGTGGAAGACTTGGGGCCAAAAAGCCATACCTCCGACATTAAAACAAGGCCAAGTGGCAAGAACTGGGTGCAGAAAAATGGCAGCAACTTGCATAGACATATACTCACTTCATTTATTGAATTGATTGATAAATTGATCATTATTAATTGATACATTTTTCAGAAAACTAGAATTAATATCTTAAGTAATGCTTCACAAGTAAAATAAGTCTCTTTCTGCATTCCTACTCCACCAAGATCCTAGTTTTGGCTTGTCTTGTCTTGTCATTCAGTTATATTATTGCAAACAACTTCTCACAGCCTGCATCCTATGACCCCCTGTGCATATGAAATACTGCTGAAGGATTTCTGATACCATTACACAGCAAGACTTAGCATTTCAACTCCCTGTAGATAATTCGAGCTGCCTTTGTGTTACCAATAAAAATCAGGTGAATTTTGAATGTTGTGTTCCTGTAACCAGTGAAATATCATCAGTAAGGTGTCTATGAATCAGAAAATGAAGAACAGATGGGAGGATGAGAGACAGATGTTGAATGCAGGATATGGCACAAATGTTCTTTATCTTGCAGATTAGTTCAACTATCAAAAACAAGTGTATAGGAAAAATCAAATTTCTACTGCTAATCAGTAATGGTTGGTATTCATGAAGAGTTATTCTCACTGATAAGCATGGAAATCATTCAGAACAGGTCAGGCCAGACAATGACCGACAGAACCCTCTATTGGTTTTTAGTGGCAGTTTTAGCACAATGTAAGCCACCTCTCACTAATAATTTCAACACAGTCTCATGAAGATGCGCATCTATACCACGAGTGTCATTTCTCGTGACATTTATACGGCAAAAATGTTTTTTGCGTGTATATGGTACGCACTAAAAAACCCTGGGTTAGGTTTAGGGGGAGGGGGGTGGGGAGTTCGTGCATATTATACGCCAAAAAGTGCGTATCATATGTACGCGAAATCGCATGCCATATATCACGCAAAACACTTTTTGGCGTAATAAATGCCACGAGAAATGACATTCGGTGCCATAGATACTAACTTTCATGAGATCGGGCTCAATAATTTGCACTTTGTAATAAAAACTTTTAAAATAAAGAGTCTATATGATTAATAGATTAAGTATTACATGAATTGCTATTAATTCAATGTGTCATATGCGTATTAATTCCTTGATAACATATTTTATGAACTAATAGTGTAAATTAATTTGTTAATTACCACAATTAGTCAAAGCTATGCACTTCAACTTCCAGTTGCCTGCTTTAATTAATCATTCTGCTAATGATTTGTAAAGGTATCATTATGTTATGACTTTACTTGTTGGGGCACATCATTATTAACTAGTCATTTTGTAACTGTAGTAATTTGCACATGAATTTGGAGTTAACAAAGTAATTAATCATGTATTAATGCATATTAGTGTACCTGTCATATTATCTGGAAGTTGAAATACAAGGCTTTGGCTCATTCTGGTAATTAACATATTAATTGACACTATTAGTTAAAAAAAATAGTTATTATGGAATTAAGTCCACAATTGCATATTTATTTAATAACAATTCATGTGTGAACTAGTATAGAGGGAATGCGCGTGACGTCACCGTCCGGTCACATGCCTGCAGTTTCTCACAGTGAGTGGCAAAAAGAGCCAGCGGTGTATATGTTTTAGCGCTGAATGCCGGCAAAAAGCAAACACAACACATATAAAGTGGGAAAGAGCTTTGCGATTGACTGTACAACTAGATTTGACAAAAAATCGGAGGTATATTTTTACAGACTGCTATCGAAAGAGGAGCAAATGGATTGCTGCAATTCACAGAAACAACTGGACTCCAGTCAGCAAAAGGTGGATCTGCAGTTATCATTTTGTGTCAATATGCTGAATTTAGCTGTATATTTTGCATTATTATATATATTAACGACTCATCAATTAAATAATTATCATTGCATATTCTGCATTATTGGATGTTTCTTAATAAACACTGACCAAAAAAAAAAAAAAATATATATATATATATATATATATAAAGTTTTATGGCTGGACGATATGATGATATATCAGCCTGTTCTCACGTAAATGCGTCTCTATAACACGCATGTGTATTGTCGTGTAATATATACGCGAAAATGAGTTTTTACGTGCATATGAGACGCAGTTTTTGTCGTGCAATTGATACGCAGTTCATTTGCGTATAATACACACGCACCCACACCACTAATTGTAGCCAAGCGTCTAATACACACGCACCCCACACCTAAACTTAACCTAACCAACCAATGCGTATCATATGCACGTAAAAACTCACTTTAGCGTATATATTACACGACAATACACATGCGTGCTATAAAGACGCATTTGGTGTGATCGGGTTGGATATATAGGCTATATATAACACTGATATAAGCGATCACCCAGATTTAGACCTACCTATATTGTTTATACTGAAAGCGTTCACAGGCAAATTTGCTTTATGTTTAGGTCTATATTGCTTTTATTTCCCCGCGTCGAAATCAGGCAAACACAAATGTCAGGCAACACGATTCCTGGCTGCATGTCAATATCCATGGATCACTGGATCTTTAGTAAGTTGTAAGGAACACTATATTGAGTCCAATATTAGTTTAAATTGATAAAATTGTTCGTTTTAGTCGCATTTTCACAGTTTCCCCTATTAAATCCAGTCACGCAGCAGATCTTTTGCCACTCAGTCAGGCTGAGGGGGGTTGTTCGGCGGAAAAGTGACGTCAATGCATTCCCCTCTATACATTAACCTTACATACTCTTAATTAGTTCCTAATGTGGCAATAATTAATGAATAGCTTAAATAATCATTAGTTACACATTAATTCAGTATTATCTGTGCATTCAGTTAAGCATGAATTAATGCTTATTAGTGCACCCGTATTTTAAAGTGTTACCGTTAAGTTAATAGTAAAATTATTGCCATTGTGTTCAATTTTATGTTTTTAATGTATTGTGAATTTGTGGCAATGTATAGCACTTGTCAAAGTGGTCAACATATGTTGTTTTTAAAATGCTATAGAAATAAACTGATTGATTCTGTGCAGTGGTAGTAGGCAAAACCATAATGGCTGTGGTTTGAATCCTGACTCAGACAGGTTGGCACTCAGACTCAACGTCAGTGCCCAGGCCTCCTTCCTCACAACCTCTCATTAACACAGGTCAGGTGTTGTGTGTCTGTGATTGGTGGTCCTGTATCCACTGGTCTGTTTTAACCATTCTTCTTCAAGTACCAGTGCTCCGGCTCCCCAGCCAGTGACATTTGTGGATTTCAGAGCAGCTGTTGCTAATAACCAAGGTCACAAACCTCTTGGAGAAAGCCCATATCCTGACATTTCCTCCGCTGAATGTAATATCCAATCATACTGTCTCCAATAACACACAGGTCACCACCTACATTATTAAACAGGCTCTTAGATTTTGTTACAAGCTCTCTGCTCGGAGAATCTGATTTTCAATAAAGATTTGTTTGCTGAAAGAAGTGTCACAGAGGGGGAGATGGGAAATGAGATGACTGATTAATCAGGAGGAGAAAGTTTAGTGTCATTTTTTTCAGACTATATTAGCAAGAAATCATATAATGATACGTTAATATGCTATTAGCATAAATATGATGTTCACAATGCATTTTATTTTTTTTTACTTCAGTTTGCATCCAACCCAAATGTCAGCACTGTTAAGAACTCAATACCCTAATAAATGGATAAACGGCTAATCTTTGACTATCTTCAGTTTAGATTTCAAACAGTCAAGCACACACATGCATAGACACTGTAGAAATTGGACTTGTGTTGCTTTTGTAAAGGTTAACTAGTTCTCTGCCCCCATCAATATTCAGCAGCTAGGCCAGCCCCTTAGATTAAACTCATCTGTCATTCAGTGACCTGCGAAGAACAACCAAGAGCGCTGCTCTTTATACTAATCACACACATATAGAATGTAGAAACTACTGTCAATATGTCCGCAATCCACATAACTGCCATTATTATAAGTGGTTCTTCTCATCTTGATTAATGACCACTTTTCTGACCTCAGACCTGGTTTCAAACCGCATGCTGAAGCAGTGTGCATTTTTTTTAACAGGTTGCAGCACTCACACTTCCCATGTAAGCAGCACAGCTCTGTGCAGCAGCAGACCGATAGCAGAAATGAAGCAATCTGGGGGCAGGTTATGCAATTCTATTAGGGGCCAAGCACCAAAGGTGCTGAGGCACCTATTGTGTTTGTTGGTTTTCTTATTATTATTTATGAATAAACTTACGTTTACTAATAGCAAGCGGTTAACCTCAATTTTCAGTTTGAAAATTTGCGGTGACTTTCAGGGTATGTGAGCCCGGTTTCTCATCCTTTATCGTCATATAGAATGCTATATGACAAAACGGCGCTATACTACGCACATGGCACCCTTTATCGTTTAATATAACACGCGAACCCAAGGCATAATAAATCCAATAAATCCTTTAGCGTAATATGAGACTACCCTACCCCACACCTAAACCTAACCATCACAGCACGTGTTGTGTCAGCAGATAACGGATGCCATGTGAGTAGTATAGCGCCGTTTAAATGTATGACGATAAAGGATCGAGAATGTGTTGGGTATGTATAGTAGCCTTTTTAGAACATACTGTCAACTACAGGTTCTTTTACAGGATTCTCAGTTTACTTCAGAGGTATTCAATTGTATTGTGGACAAATATCCTACTGAGATTCAGGCTGATCATGTTCGATGGCCCTCTCCCGATTATATAATTTATGTTTGCTTGTAAATTTAACCCTCAGGTGCTCTTCAGTCATTTCTGACCGAAAAAATTTTCTGTTTTGAAATTTTTACAAATTACAGCTTCATCGAATATTGCGAAACTTGGTGACTTTTATGGCATTGGGGTATGTGAACACAAAAAAAAAATTTAAGGTCATGATCTGAGCAGGCTAAGTGGTCGTAAAGAAATAGTAGCTTGTGCTCTCGGATAAAGAATAACCGGCCATACAGGGAAATAGAACGGGAAATTGACAAACACAAAAACTTTGCGGAATTATCGGCCACGATGCAGAAAAAAAGTGCTCAGCATTGAAGGGGTGACACTCTAAAACATCAAGAGTGCAAAACAGACATACCCACCCCTACACACACACACACACTACACACTTTTATACACAAAACACCAATAAATTGTGATTAGAGAAATCTGTTTTGAATATTTAAAAATTACAGCTTCTTCAGAAAATTACGAAACTCTGTGACTTTTATAGCATTGGGTATGTGAACACACAAAAAAAACTGAGGTCATGATTCGAGCAATTTAAGTGGTCGTAAAAAAATGAGTCACACTTTTGCTCTTCTGTCAAAAATGACAACCCATAGGAAATGAATGGGAAATTGACACACACACAAAAAATTCTCTGAATTTTTGTATGTACAATCTACAAATCGGCCACAATTCTAAAAAAAAGTACACCGCAGGAAAGGGGTGACACTCTACAACATCCAGAGTGCAAAACAGACACACCCACCAACACACACACACATACAAACACACTTTTATACACGTACACACCAATAAATTTTGATTACAAAAAGTATGTTTTGAATTTTTAAAAATCACAGCTTCATCGCAATGTTACGAAACTTGGTGACTTTTATGGCATTATGTATGTGAACACAAAAAAAAATTTAGGTCATGATCTGAGCATGCTAAGTGGTCTTAAAAAAATAGTCACACTTGTGGTCTTTGGTCAAAAATGACCCCATAGGAAATGAATGGGAAATTGTAAAAAAAAAAAAAGAAAAAAAGTGAATTTTTGTTTTTTGTCAAATTTTTTTATAAGAAATAGTTTTTGAGATTGTTTCAACTATATATTCAAATCCACCAACAACAACAACAAAAAAAATGTGTTCATAAACAGCTGGGGAATTCACATGCCTCTCCATAGAGAGCTGTACATGATATCTGGTTACACCATGATTCTACACTTTTTCTCTATACTGTAACCAGATGGTGCTAATTTTCTTCAAAAAAATATTTTTTTCTGAAGGCCTAGACTCTATATTAAACTAAAATACTGCATTAAATTTTTTTGAAAAAAAAATATATATATATATATATATATATATATATATATATATATATATATATATATATATATATATATATATATAATATATATATTTTTCCATGGCAAAAATAAACCATAAATATTGCATAAATATTAATAAATTCAATTAAATTGTCTCAAAATACTAAATTAAAAAGAATAAATATTATAGAACAAAAATAAATTGCATTGGGTTTAACTGGGATGAAGAAAGCTTCATTTTTAGGTGTTCGAATTCACTTTTAACCGGGAAGATAACAAGTGTGACTCCAAAACGAAGAGCACCTGAGGGTTAAGGAAATACTTGTGGTAATCAAAAATGCATCTAAAGACATAAGGAACACATAAAGGGGGAAATTTATTAAGAATAAATATGCTCTGTTGTTACCAGTCATTATATTTGCATACTTACTATCTTTATTGTTTTATCACCAGTTACCCCAAAGAATTATGCAAATCAGACAATGGAACAAACACACACACAAAGTCTAATCACAAACATACAGTATAAATAGAAACATCAATTATACAGTTTAGCTTTGATTATGCCCCAGAAAATTAAATGCGGGTTGATGTTATCATGCATCTGAAAATGTGGGGGAATCATCAAATGGTTGTGCATGTAATTTGACATATGAAGACTGATCATGATGGTCATTTACAGAAAACAAGTAAATTACTTCCTACAAGTAATTAACTACTCGTCATTTAATGTAGGAAACGTGTTGAAATGGAACCATGGGGGTTTTGTGGTAGTACATGAAGACAACACAAATTATGTATATTGGTTTTAAATTGGGTTTGTCAATTAAACTTAATCTAATTCGGTGTTCTGGTAGTCTCCATATTTATTGCAGTGACTCATGCAAGGGCATTAGTTTAAATCCCATTGAAGACATAACATGTGGATGCATATGTCAAATGTCCAGTACATTGCTTCAGATAAAAAGCGACTGCATTAATGAATAGCGTGCTGTACTAGCTGAGTATCTGGTATCAGTCTTAATGTGATGTTTGGGAAGCTGAACGATTTATATTGTCATTGTAAATGATGAAATCAGACCTGCAGTGGCCTCATATTTCTGTCAGCCTGAACCAACTAAATCTGACAGTCTGATGGGTGCATAACCATGCTGACCCTCTCCACCTGACACACTGACAAGCCAGCTGAAGCTGTCAGAGTCACTCACCCCGCTCTGACACGGGAAGCAGTGAATTTCAGCAGTGAAGGAAACAAATAAGAGTGCTTCTAAAGAAGAAAAAAAAGAAATGATGGGCAGTCTTATCCCTCAATGCCCATCCATGTTCAAACTTCAAGGACAACTTCTTTTGGGCAAATTCCCATAATGCATTGCAACAAGCTCAGTGGAGAAAGCCATCCAAAATGGTGAATGATTACTAACCAGGGTGCATGTCATGTAAACAATTGGTTAGAGATGCTGACAGATGTATGATCTTGTGGTTGTAAACACGACCAAACTTGACCATGTACCAAGATATTTTTTTTCCACAGCCACATGCTAGATCTGGAACTGAAAAGTGCTGTTCATTACCCACATGTATTATTTCCCAACTCCAGAAAAAGACAAACAAAGTAAAATGACTGATAACAGGGGTTCAAGAAAGTGGTATTTATCGATTACACAGAAAAACTAAAATAATGACTGTTGGTTTCAAGAAGTTTCTTTTTTTAATGGAGAGGGGTGGTTTTTCTCTCTCTGAGAAGTTGTTATCAAGACCCTAGTTTTATTTGTCTGTGTGCCTGGTTTTTGTTTTGAGCACGTCTGTTTTGTCGATAAGTCTGTCATTTCACCATGTGAGTAAATGGCAAGCAATCTATTTCCTATAGTGACTCTTTCCCCATTTAGACATGGTCTATGTGATGGCTCCTATTATCTGAAAAAAAAGTGCATTCGAGCTTTTAGCAATCAATATACTTCGATGTGAACAGCATATCATCTTGATGGATACATCTCTTCTTCTTCTTCTCTTTCTTTTCTTTTCTTTTCTCTTTTCTTTTCTTTCTTTCTTTCTTTCTTCTCTTTCTTTCTTTCTTTCTTTCTTTCTTTCTTTCTTTCTTTCTTTCTTTCTTTCTTTCTTTCTTTCTTTCTTTCTTTCTTTCTTTCTTTCTTCCTTCCTACCTTCCTTCCTTCCTTCCTTCCTCCCTTTCCTTCCCTTCCTTTCCTTTCCTTCCTTTCTTCCTTTCTTCCTTTCTTCCTTCCTTCCTTTCCTTCCTTCCTTTCTTCCTTTCTTCCTTTCTTTCCTTCTTCTATTGTGTTGCAGTCATCCACGATACATACTGCACACTCAAGCATGAAACACAAGCAAAATTGACCTTGATACGGCACTAGCATTGAACCTTAACGGTTTGATGAATAATGATGATTGCAACTAACAAACCTCCAGTTTCAAGTAGCATGCTGATCTATTTATGATGAGAAGTGTTTCTCTCTCTCTCTTCACACCGTCTTTCACTTCTCACTTTCTCTCACTTTCTGACCTGTGCAAGGCTTAAGTAACTCATTATAGCATTCATTTGGGGCTCTCACTGTTCCTGTAATTGAGAGCTTCATTATTGATTCTCCGTCTGGCGTCTGAATCTATTGCTGAAGTAAGACAAGTCAAACCTTTCCAATATACTCCCCATATTGCATACTGTGGGAATGAATCAACACGGATCTCCTGTTCATTGCCTCAGCATCTATGCTGCTCTTTTAAAATGAATCTGTAAAATACCTTAAAGGGGGGGTTGACTGCTTTTTTTCTTTGCATGATTGTGTTTATGGGGTGCAATCTAACATGTATCCGTGTTTTTTCTTTTTTTAAAAGTCTTATTTTTCATAAACTTCACCTTTATTGTCAGCCGCTCTCTCCTCTGTCCCCTGAACGAGGCGGTTCACTTCCTGATACTATGAAAACACTCCCTCAGAAATGTTCGGTGGGCTCAGATTGGTTAGTTTGGGCCGGTGTGTTGTGATTGGCTAAACTGTCGCTCACGTTGTCCGGAAGAGTAACGCCCATGACCTTTACGGGCATGTCATGAGCTCCGGTCCAGATGTAAATATGTGTCGAACTGCAGTATCTGTTTGAGGCAGAATCAGACCGAGAAAGCCGCGATGAAGAGAGTCAAACAGAACTTCACCACACACGACTCTTACTAAACGTTTCTGAATGATAATTTGCTACATTTTTTAACTTTATACACGTTTGTTTTACACAATAGCATCTGACTGGCAACAATAGCAACTGACTGGCTACTAATGTTATACTCAAACAGCGTTGGCATGTTTACGTTCTTGATCAAATCGAAAATAACGTCATAAAACTTATATACATGAAAAATACATTTACAACATTTATACAAAATTCATGTTTGTACGCGTTCGTAGACACAAAATAGCATAATCACTAGCCTATAGTGGCAATAAAGCCAGCGCTGGCATTTAAAAAAAAAAAATAAATAAAAACACAAGGCTTCATCTGGAATTATACATGCAAATACATTTAAAATTATAAAGTCTTAGCCTACTTACAGGTTGTGGCCCAACAACTGCTGCCTCTGGTTTTAAAGTTGGATCTGCTTTGTGTTTTAGTAACAGTTTCTTGTTGAATCCGGTGTTAAACTCTTGGAGATTCTGGAAGCTATCTTCCGTAAAATGTGCAGCACAGAGAGCTAGATTACGATTGTCACTTTCAGGAACATAATCAAACATTAATTGTATCCATTGTTGATGAAGTACAGCGTCCGTGGGAAGTCCGAGCACAGAAGACCTGACAGCTGCGTGAACAACACACTCGACGTGCTGGAGGCTGGAGAATGCGGATGCACTTTCCTGCATATTCCGGAGGGAGGGGTTGATGTAAATGTGTGGGTTAGAGACGTCTAAAACCCAGCTGTAGTCCCAATCAAGCCGTTTTTGTAGGCAATATACTTCCTGATTTTTAAAAGACGATATCTCTGCTTACACTGAACTTTCAGCGCTGCAACTTTGCAGATACTGTTCATGCACCAATAGCAACATTAGCCATCGTTCAGCCAACTATGGTTGCAAGTTCCGTGACGTTACCAACATAGTTCAATGATTTGCCGTTTCCTGAAACCATAGTTCCAACGAATATGGTTAGAACTACAGCTCTCAGGCTGTGGTTAGAATAGCATCTTGTTAAATGACATGTAGACTTAGGCTATGTTTCTGAAGAGAAAGAGAAAATGCAAAAGTGGCGTTGCGTTACCACTTTTCATTCTGCGTTTAGACGAGCGTTTTGGGTGGGAAATCCACGTGCATATGATGACACAAAAGAGTGTGAAATTCAATGTAGTATGCACTCCAGGCAGCTAGGTGGCAACGTGAAGCACTGCCACACAACAACACCAAGTCCGCGTGCATGCGTACAACCTTCACTGTCAAGCAGACTTTTGCGTTTTACCGTTTACACGGGAATGCGGCGGTGGAGCTTTTTCAAGATTTCTACTCTGGAGGTTGGTTTAACTTTTTTGTGTTTTTAAGCCCCAAAAACGCTGTCGCCGGCCTTAAATAGTTCATGCTCTTGGGCACAATAAGCAACCTAACTTTCAGTAAATTCGATTTATATCATTCTCTTTAAATATATACATTTTAGCATGTCAACAATCAGGCCTGTTTTTGAAGATTGTGCATGTGTGTAAAATGCATAAGGAACTCCAGATTATGATGTCATTAATCAAATAAAGCAAATTGACATGGAACAGAAACAGTGAAGTAGTCATTAGTTGCCATGTTAATTACAGCAGCATCTCGGAAATCTCAAAAAGATTCATCAGCAGAAGTTATCACTATGCATCTGATGTCATTAATGACAGTCCTATGTTGTTGAACCAATGTGGTTTAAATGAGGTGCAACCATATGGTTTTGGGAAACAATCAGGACTAGTTGGTTAGTTTGTTCACTATGCATCGTAATATGGTAGATAATTAGAGAGTTGCACCAATGTACGGGAAACACACTCCTTAGTGTTTTTAAACACAAGAGAACTGATAAAGTTGTATACAACCACAGATTAGTCAGATTAGAGCTTGCCAGATCAAGAAGGTGCCTGCCAGTTCAGTGTGCAACATCAGATGGTTGAACAGTTTGTAGGCGTACCGTCTGAGGCCGAGATACACTCTGACCGAATTGTATTTTGGTAACTTTGACATGACTGATGTCGAAACAGGCCATTGGCTGCACTCTCTCGTCCTCATAAATCACACAGCCACACAAAAAGTGACGTCACGTTCAGCGGTTTAGGTTGACAGGAACTGATGAAAGTCACAATCTCCTGTGAGACCAGCAGATTTACAGGCTGTGGGTTTAAAACTCTGCTTTTGAGTGCAGACAAATGCCATAACCTTCCGCTTATGGCGTTGTTAAGGGCTATAGCCACCCGTTATGTCATTTTGTTTATGGGTCTAAACATTTCCTTAATGGTGCGCTTGGCAAATGTGAAGGCCATCAGTCTTCTCATAGCCATCCTCATTTTGACAGAGTGCCTTTTGTGAGAGGAACAGCCTGGTTGTGCATTAACAGCATCACGAAACATCACTGGTAAACATCCAGATGAAATGAGATGCGAGGCAAGGCTGTGCATGTTTATTGCAACAGGAAGACATCTTGATGACATTGAGATGCTTTTGTTTTCAAAGAGATCCAAAACAAAAATGAACAAAGTCTAGAACCTGGGACTTGCCAATTAAGCGCAGTTCCACTAAGCAATCATTTCATTTAGTTTATGTCTTTGGAAAAGACCGATTGATCTTGAAGGCTTGAGGAATGATTGCTGATTCCTTTGCGAGAGGCTGTAAATCGACGCTCAAGACTTTTTCAATCTAGCTACCTTAGCGGATCAGTGAAGAGAGCTCCTTTATGCAAATGGTCTTGGGAATAAGGAGGCCCATTTGTTCCTCACTTATAAAGGTACACTTAAATATTGGATTTCAAAGAAATAAAAATGATGGATAATTGTTCATTTATCTGACCATGCTTAAAGCATCGTCACTATCATCTGAAACATGGTCATATAGTCCATATAGTTTGTGGTACTTACGTTACCAAATACAACATAAAAAAAATGTTTTTTCTCGATTCAAAACAGATAGCTTTTAATAATGTTTTTAATCCCAGTGGTACTGGTGGATTTCTCTGGGAGATTCGAGCATTATGCCACATCTGTACACATAAAGAGTTTTGGCTATAGGCTATATTGCGTGTGAGGATGTTGGAGGTGGAGATTTATAGCCTTTTCTCACAGCACTTGATATTATTAAACATTAATTTGATGGCGGATCCAGAAATATTCAAAAGACAATTACTAGTGACAACTGGAGTCACCTGCTGTAAAATGCAAAAGACTTTGTTCGGACTTGTGGCTTGTGAATGACTACAGAAAAAAGAGACCGCAACCAGACCCATGCGAAAACAAGAATACATATCGGAAGGACATTAAATGTAGTCACGCAATGCTGACATTGTTAACATTAACAATTTGAGAACAAAGTATCATTTGCATGGTTTTATTTTATATGATAAGCGATTGTTAGATTTAATCAGCGTGTTTTACTGCAATGTCTAGCCTGGATGTCAGCCCGAACATTGCCCACAAAATTCTTTGGGTGGTAGTACTGGATGAACTCATCAGGCAACAATGATTGGTGTGAAACAGAATCTAAATCCTGTACAGCAACCTCTTTACAAGCCCTAGTAACATCGAGAGCCTACCTATTAAAAAAGCACATTATACATCGAATCCGGTCGATCATTCTACTCTTAAAATATGAACTAGGCTACGCCAGCATATGCAGTTAAAGAAGTTGACTTTTCAAAAAACTTTTGCTAATAATTTACTCACCCCCATGTCATCCAAGGTGTCCATGTCTAAAGTTCCATGTTCATGTTCTTCGATGCATCAATGCTTCGAATTCTACTGCGATGCATGTTCGTGACTCTCCTGTTCGAACTCGTTCATCAAAATGAACAAATCTTTTTCCGAGTCAATTCGTTTGTTTCATTCGTTGAATGAACCAAATGACTCTGAAAAAACATTTGGTTCCCACTGAAGTCTATTAAATGGAGAAAAATGCTGGAATGTTTTCATCAAAAACCTTAATTTCTTTTCGACTGAAGAAAGAATGACATGGACATCTTGGAAGACATGGGGGTGGGTAAATTATCAGCAAAAGTTTTTTTTTTTCAAAAGTGAACTACTCCTTTAAGACAACCACTTCTGCTTCAGAGCCCAATTTGTACCAATCATGCATTCATCCCAGGCAAACTAGACTCAGCATTTAGGCAATGGCAAGATAAGGGCATTGCTCAATTTGGTGATCTTTATATTGATCTTTTTGGTAATTTTAAGGATTTGCAATCCAAATTTAATCTCAATCAAACTGATCTTTTTCGTTATTTTCAGATACAATATTTTGTGAATGCGCAAAGCCCATCATTTCCATATTCCATCTACACTCACCGGCCACTTTATTAGGTACACCTGTCCAACTGCTAGTTAACACTTAATTTCTAAGCAGCCAATCACATGGCGGCAACTCAGTGCATTTAGGCATGTAGACATGGTCAAGACAATCTCCTGCAGTTCAAACCGAGCATCAGTATGGGAGAGAAAGGTGATTTGAGTGACTTTGAACGTGGCATGATTGTTGGTGCCAGAAGGGCTGGTCTGAGTATTTCAGAAACTGCTAATCTACTGGGATTTTCACGCACAACCATCTCTAGGGTTTAGAGAGAATGGTCCAAAAAAGAAAAAACATCCAGTGAGCGGCAGTTCTGTGGGCGGAAATGCCTTGTTGATGCCCGAGGTCAGAGGAGAATGGCCAGACTGGTTAGAGCTGATAGAAGGGCAACAGTGACTCAAATAACCACCCGTTACAACCAAGGTGGGCAGAAGAGCATCTCTGAACGCACAGTATGTCGAACTTTGAGGCAGATGGGCTACAGCAGCAGAAGACCACACCGGGTGCCACTCCTTTCAGCTAAGAACAGGAAACTGAGGCTACAATTTGCACAAGCTCATCGAAATTGGACAATAGAAGATTGGAAAAACGTTGCCTGGTCTGATGAGTCTCGATTTCTGCTGCGACATTCGGATGGTAGGGTCAGAATTTGGCGTCTACAACATGAAAGTATGGATCCATCCTGCCTTGCATCAACGGTTCAGGCTGGTGGTGGTGGTGTCATGGTGTGGGGAATATTTTCTTGGCACTCTTTGGGCCCCTTGGTACCAATTGAGCATCGTTGGAACGCCACAGCCTACCTGAGTATTGTTGCTGACCATGTCCATCCCTTTATGACCACAATGTACCCAACTTCTGATGGCTACTTTCAGCAGGATAATGCGCCATGTCATAAAGCTGGAATCATCTCAGACTGGTTTCTTGAACATGACAATGAGTTTGCTGTACTCAAATGGCCTCCACAGTCACCAGATCTCAATCCAATAGAGCATCTTTGGGATGTGGTGGAACGGGAGATCGCATCATGGATGTGCAGCCGACAAATCTGCGGCAACTGTGTGATGCCATCAATGTCAATATGGACCAAACTCCCTGAGGAATACTTCCAGCACCTTGTTGAATCTATGCCACGAAGAATTGAGGCAGTTCTGAAGGCAAAAGGCTTCAACCCGTTACTAGCATGGGGTACCTAATAAAGTGGCCGGTGAGTGTTAAGTCTCCTGCCGATTCTCTGCTTGAAGCTCCCCTCCATCTACATATATTATTTCAAGAACATATATGATTTTCATGTCTTTAAAAAGTGTAGGAACAGACTAAGTTAAAAGTGGATGAGAGAAAGAGCTTGGAACAGTATTTTCAGAAGAATTCTGGAGTAATGCCCTCCATAGAGTGAATGGTAGTACCTCTTGTGCCCGATTGAGTTTTATAAAGTTTAATGTTTTGCATTGTGTGCACCTAAGTAGAGTAAGGATTGCTTCTTTTAATCTAATCCTACTTTTGATAAGACCTGTATAAGATGTCATACTGGAGAAGCGGATCTGACGCACATGTTCTGGACGTGCCCCAAACTTACTGCTTACTGGTCAACCATATTTGATACACTCTCTAAAACAGGGTTCTCAACTCCAGTCCTCGCGACCCACTGCTCTGCATATTGTGTATGTCTCCCTTGTTTACACACACCTGATTCAGACCCTCAGCTCGTTAGGATAGACTCTAACGGCTGTCCTAACGAGCTGAGGATCTGGAATCAGGTGTGTTAGACAAGGGAGACATACACAGATATGCAGAGCATGGGTCGTGAGGACTGGAGTTGAGAACCCCTGCTCTAAAATATGTAAAGTACAAATGAAGCCATGTGCTGAATTTGCTATATTTGGGTGCTCCAGCGGAGAAATCGAATCTGACTCTAAGACAACTGAACATTATTGCTTTTGCATCCTTGTTGTCTCACAGATGATTTGATGTTATACGTACACTTGGAAAACATCAAATATTCAATTAGAGGCTCCCATAAATGATCTTATAATAATAATAATACATTTTATTTCAAGGTCACCTCACAAGAAATATACAGGTCACTACACAAATCAAAACACACAACAATCAAACAGCATACATATAAAGTACAGTTTAATCTCACTAAAATATGTTATAAAAAGCCTGTATAAAAAGATAGGTCTTAAGGCGTGTTTTGAAAAGTCAGCAAACACTCGCTATTGCGAACATCAAGAGGAGGAGAGTTCCATAGGTGGGGGGCAGCATAACTAAAAGATCTGGCACCCATGGTGGTAGTCGAATCCGAGGTACCAAAAGAGAAATTGAAGAAGAAGATCTGAGTGCACGTGAAGGGGTGTAAACATGAAGAAGATGAGTAAGGTGTTGTGGTGCAAGATTATGAAGTGCCTTATAAGTGAGTAGCAAGATTTTAAATTCAACTCTATATTTTACTGGTACCCAGGGCAACTGCTGAAGAACTGGAGAAATGTGGTCAGTATAGGGTGTTCTAGAAAGTACATGAGCTGCAGAGTTCTGGACCAACTGAAGCTTATGCAGCAATTTGGACAGAATACCTGTGAAAAGAGCATTGCAGTAGTCTATACGATAAGTCACTAGTGCGTGGATAAGAACTGCAATTTTAGACGGTTAATATTGCGTAAATGTAAGAATTCAATTTGCGTGATATTATTCACTTGTGCTTGAAAGGATAATGTACCATCCATGATGACACCCAAACTTTGAACCTGAGAGGAAGGACAGATTGCAGTATAGAGAAAAACAATTAGATTTAGATAAAACAAATTTAGTGCCAACAAGCAGAGCCTCAGTTTTATTGCAATTTAACTTCAGGAAATTTGCTGAAAGACAAACTTTAATTTCAGCGAAACAGCTTGACAAAGAGGGCAGAGGAAACGAGTTGGGTAAAGTTGGGTGTCATCCGCATGACAGTGAAAATGAATACTATATTTCCTTAAAATATAACCAAGAGGGAGCATATAGATAATGAAAAGAAGCGGGCCCAAAACAGAACCCTGGGGAACACCAGTGGTGACTGTCGATATTCTAGAACTAAAACCTTTTAATTGAATACGCTGACTGCGTCTAGAGAAATATGACCAAAACCAAGACAGAGCAGTGCCAGTAATACCAATGGAAGCTAACCTGTCAATAAGTATCTGGTGTCAGAAAACACCAGTGAAGTAACAGGAAAAGGAACGACACCGGAACACATCACAACGATCTGACAAAGACAAGACGCAAACAGTGAGTCTCTATTGAAAGTGAGGAGTCACGTGCCTGGGACTGGGAGCCCTGTCACTGGTTGTCCACTGAGGTCCCTGCGTCACCCACCATCTGCGCTGCATGGAGTCTGTCCGACCAACCATCTGTGATACCATGTTCCCCTGTGTTATGTGCTTGACCAACCACTTGTACTTACCTACTCATTAAAAGCGTTATTTGCAATTGTAACCTCCTCCAGTTTCTGTCACAACTTTATCTGTTTTGTTTTTAATTAATCAAAATGTAAATTGAAATATAAACACACTGTTATCATGATTTCATACAGTAAACTCGATAACTGAAAAACTGTAGAAAGAATAAATGTAGAATGAATCCTATTTTCTTTCAAAGAAGTATCTTATTGGTTCACAACCTTGAGCACAAGTCTTTGTATTGTCTAGACTATAAACCTGTAAAGTCTGTTACCACCATGTATTAATTTATCCTCAGATGGATCAGTGCATCTTATTAACACAACACATTATTTGCCCGATAGCCTGTTTAATATCTTACAAAAAAATAGACACATTTTTTAATCAAACTGGAAAAGGTGCCACATTTAAAGAATGAACCAGAGGAAATATGTACCACTGCCATAGTAATAAAAATAAATAAATAAATAAACCTATTTTTTTTAGAACTCCATTTCAGAACAGTTACTTGCCTTTGTCCATCTCGCTGAAAGGTTTCTCCTGTTTCACTGCAAAGTAAAATGGGGGGTGGGAGGGGTGGCTGCATTTGAATTTAACCTCTTTCTCAAACAGCAGCAAGTCCGATATTACAACTGTGTGTGTGTGTGTGTATGTGTGTGGCTTTTGCTACATAACACAGAGAGCTGGGAAGAGAGAAAGAACATTGCTTTAATGTAACGTCTTGAGCAGTGCCTTGCTGACCCATCCCATCATGCACTTACACTAAGTCACTCTCTAGGGAGTCCTCCAGCCTTCCTCTGCCTCCCAAAAGGCCCCCTGCCCTTGAATATAAATTGATGACGGATATTTAAAGCAGTTACATTATTAACGCCTCAAATTTCACACTTCCATCCTTTTTGTTTGACTCTAGATGGTAAACGTGAGTCAGAGGCAGTGCATCGTCCTCCATCCTCGCATTTCAAAGGCACCTTTTTTCATAAAACCAGTTGATCTTCCGCCAAAGCCCCCAACTTCAAAGGCAGTGAGCGGCTGTGGCCCTTGGATTGGCCCGGATCCTCTGCTCCTGCAGCGGAAAGAGGCCAGGGACACAAAGGTGAGACACAGCAGAAAGACTCAATGATAAGGGATTTGTGGGATAACCGGATGAGGTAGGGAGAAACAAAGAATTCAGCAAATGACAGATCCCCGTGACAGCACATGAAACATCTGTACATTAAACAATCTGTTCCACCTTCACACAAGTACTGCTGACTCTAATCCTCACGCAAACATAAGGTGTGTTTTCTCGCACACGTGCTCAGATGCACCCACCTTGAAAGTGTTTTTCCCCTGAAAATCTTCTATTAGTGACTCATTCATTCATTAACATGTTGCCAACGCCAATTAAATGATAATTAGTTATGACAACATGTTTTTACCCCAAAAAAATAAGTTAAGCAATTTTTAACTTTTTTCATAAGTTATACAAGATTCAGCTAATGTATTTAGTCAGTTTAATGTGATTTAAGTTGAAGTAACTTAAACATCTAAGTTGATTGTACTTAATTTAAGGCAGCAACTGTTTTTACAATAGCAAATCGTTTGAAACCAATTTCTTCCTCATAGTAAATAAATAAAAGGTAATTTGCTGTTATTTCTTATATATGGGATTTTTGTGAATTGTGTGATAATTGTGAATTGTGACTTAAAATGTGACTTTATTTCTCAAGTACCTTCCATTTCTTTTGATGTGAGGATTGAAATGCTTCCATTGAATGTCAAAAGTGTGTTATGATCACCCAGCTGTCAGGTCTTCTGTGTTTGAGCTTCCCACGGACGCTATACTTCGTCAACAATGGATACAATTTATGTTTGATTATGTTCCTGAAAATGACGATCGTAATCTAGCTCTCTGTGCTGCGCATTTTCCGAAAGACAGCTTCCAGAATCTCCACGAGTTCAACACTGGATTCAACAAGAAACTGTTACTAAAACATGAAGCAGTTCCAACTTTAAAAGCAGAGGCAGCAGTTGTTGGGCCACAACCTGTAAGTAGGCTAAGACTTTATCATTTTAAATGTATTTGCATGTATAATTCCAGACGTAGCCTTGTGTTTTATTTTTATCAAATGCCAGCGCTGGCTTTATAGCCACTATGTTACTAGTTATGCTATTTTGTGTCTACGGACAAACGTCGTACAAATAAGTACTAATGTTTTAAACGTATTTTTCATGTATATATGCTTTATGATGTTATTTTCGATTCTGATCAAGAACATAAACTTGCCAACGCTGTTTGAGTATACATTAGTAGCCAGTCAGTTGCTATTGTGGCCAGTCAGATGCTATTGTATAAAACAAACCTGTATAAAGTTAAAAAATGTAGCAAATTATCATTCAGAAATGTTTAGTAAGAGCCGTGTGTGGTGAGGTTCTGTTTGACTCTCTTCATCGCGGCTTTCTCGGTCTGATTATGCCTCAAACTGATACTGCAGTTCGACACATATTTACTTCTGGACCGGAGCTCATGACATGCACATTTCGCCCATAAAGATAATTGGCGTTAACCTTCTGGACAACGTGAGCGACAGTTTAGCCAATCACAACACACCGGGTCAAACTAACCAATCTGAGCCCGTTGCCTGTTTCTAAGGGGAGTGTTTTCATAGTATCAGGAAGTGAACCGCTTGTTCAGGAGACAGAGGAGAGCGCGGCTTCAAAAAAGGTGAAGTTTATGAAAAATAAGACTTTTTAAAAAAGAAAAACCACGAATACATGTTATATTGCACCCCATAAACACAATCGTGCAAAGAAAAAAAGCAGTCAACCCCCCCTTTAAAATTAGTCATTAAAAAGTTTCACTAAAGATGCTCAAGTTAGAGGTTTGAACCAAAATCGCGTAGTCAATGAATAGTTCAGGGGTGCATTTCCCAAAGCCAACTGTGGTCGCAAGTTATATCGTTACCAATTTTACCAACAGGGTTCAACGGAACTTTGACCATGTTTGGCTAACAATGCTTTGGTAAACTCACCCAGATTCGCTCACTGTTATTTGAACCAGTCAACAAGTCATTCTGTGGTTGATTATCTGATAAAACAACAAAAATAATGATACATATTCACAACAAAGTTTTGTTGTATAGCCTAAAATATGACATTCAAAATATTCAACAAATTTTTAAGGGGTGGTGAAACCTTTCAGTCAATCTCATGTTAATCTTGAGTACCTATAGAGTAATATTGCATCCATCATATCTCAAAAAAATCTTTAGTTTTATTATATTTATAAAAGAAAGACAGGCTGTACCGAGTCTTTCCGGAAAAAGCCGAGCGGGTGGAGGTGTGCCATGTGGGCGGTGTGTTTAGAAAACCTTGTCATGCGCGAGTTTTAGAACATTTGTGTGTGTCTACTCGTGGTTTATGAAGACATGATTTGGTTTTACAATAAACAAACAGACACCAGTAGCCACCTGTATTTAAACAAACACACACCATACATTGCATGCTCCATAGATGCATTAACTATACGTGATCATGTTGTTTAGCCTACTTGCTGTGTTTAAGTTACACGCCGATAGACACAGACATTTGAAGCAGTTCTACTAACCGCCTGCGGTTCCAACGCAAGAGTGTTGGGACTGTCTTTAGTGTTGGGACTGCTCCATCCTTGAGACCTAAACGATTAGCAAATCCGGCTTCGAACTGGGCCTTGTTTATAAAAAAATCATTCTCAAAATACATGGAACAAACAAGAACACATGCATAACTGTTTTGATGTTCTGGAAAAACAAACTCCATCCACTAGTGATGGGCGATACTGCAAATTTCTGTATCGATCCGATACCAAGTAAATACAGGGCCAGTATCGCCGATATCGATATCGATACTGATACTTTTTAATTTTAAAAGCATTCATTTGAACTTGTATGCACTTTCCTGTGCTAGAGCAGTGTGTCATGATTTATGAGGTGAGCGCATCATTAATATGCTACAGTAAATATGAACATGCTTTCATGACTACTAGGCCTAAATATTTTGTGATTTGTGCTCTCAACTCCCCTTTTATTAGTCAGTGACTTTTACAAAACTACCCTAATTATAGTACTAGCCTACTGTTCAAAAGTTTGGGGTCTGTAAGATTTTTATTTCTCTTAGTAAAAACTGTAATATTACAATTTAACATAGGCTATCTGTTTTCTATGCCATAGTAAACTGTAATTTATTCATGTGATCAAAGCTGAATTTTCGACATCATTACTCCAGTCATGATGATAATTCATTTTAATATGCTGATTTGCTGCTCAGGAAACATTTCTTATTATTATCAATGTTGAAAACAGTTTCATATTTTGTTGGAAACCATGATAAATTTTATGCAGAATTATTTGATGAACAAAGTTGAAAGAACAGCATTTATATGAAGTAGATTTTTTAAACAGTGTAAAACCCTTGACTGTCACTTTTGATCAATTTAATGCATCGATCCTTGTTGAATAAAAATATTAATTTCATGAAAAAGATCTTACTGACATCAACATTTTAAACCGCTATGTACAGTTTTGGTTTGTTCATTGCAAAATAACTCCCGATTGTTTCTCTGTCATCTAAGCAAGGCTTCGTTTCCCAAACGCACTGGCCCTGTGAGCTCAGCGAAGCACCAGCATTGAACGCTCTCTGATTGATTGGTTTTGTCTTGTATACAGATGACTAGGAGAAAAGGTTCTATACTACACAATTACCCGCTAACATTCGCTAATTTTTCCATTTAGAAGCTTATTTTACGCCCTGAATTGCGTGCTAAATTGATAAAAAATTACTGGTAAAAAAAATACACATTTGGATCGATATTTTTAAATGAGGATCAGATCCTTTCGATACCACGTCAGTATTGAAGTATCTGGATACTTAGGATCGATTCCGTCCATCACTGCCATCCACTGGTCCCTTAACTCTTGACTCTACGGGAGTCTGTGCAGTGTTTTCTTGCCTTGGCAACCAAAAACAGACTTCTTTGGTGACATATTGCACAGCGCTTTGATGGGCATAGGTTCCAGCTCTCGCTCTACAGCTGTGCGCGCGCCTTCGAGAGAAGTGCCCTTAGGCACTTCTCAAAATTATACCCCATACTCGAAAATTACTTTCCGAAACTTCTGACAATAACACAGTCTTATCCCAATTCGTCATATAACTGACGTTTTGGGACGTCTTTTGACCATTCGTCAATATACGACTTTTTAGGGCCCCCTTCAAACGTCAGTAAGATGATTGATCCGGCTCGTCTATACAACTGACGCTTTACCTTTAACGTCAGTTAGGTGACAAGTTGGGTTTAGGGTTAGGTTTAGGTCTGGGGTAGAGTTAGGATCCCATAACGTCATCTAACGACGTTTAAGGGGGCCCTAAAAAGTCGTATATTGACGAATGGTCAAAAGACGTCCCAAAACGTCAGTTATATGGCGAATTGGGATGAAACTGCGCTGGTGACAACCAGGAAAGACAACCTGGTTGTCACTTGTAACAACCTCAATCAAACATACAACTTAATTTTTTAAACTTTGTCCAGTGTTTAACATGGGAATCCAACTATTTAACAGTGTAAAAAACTCACTATGCATAAAATAGCATTTCACCCCCCTTTAAAAAGCAATACACTGACTTACTGACTACAAGTGACTTTAGAACTACTGTACATGTCAAGTTATTCTTCGTACCTAACCAAGACAGCTAACCCACACCCAACAGTCAACACTCTACTAATACATTTTGTGGGAACAAATTCTTCATTTGTGGCCATACTTCTGTCCGCATGTCGTAGAGACTCCCGGTATTGAAAATATGTGATCTAATTGTTGCCTAAGGATAAATTTGACTGCATGGAGAACTTTATTTCGGTGACATATTAGTGCCATAATCAACAAAACATTTAACTTTTTTTTTCTCCAGTAAAGTTTAAATTAGTAGATAATTTAAACTTAAAAAAATAATAATAATAAAAAATAGATAAACATTTATATGACACAATCCATTCGTGATCACTGGACTAAACGTATTAAACTGGAACAAATTTAAAATACAATACATTAAAAAATACAACTAGCACCTTACTTTATATAACACAGATCATGAGAAAAATCCTAAGAAATGTCTAAGAGAAAACGATACAAAATTCCAAGAAGTTTCATTCTTTTTACACTAGCTCAAAATCATCCTCTCTGATGCATGCCGGATCATTTGTTTGTTCTCTGACAAATAAGGTGGTAATCGATGTGGTGATTAAGATCTCATTTGGTGCAAGAATAACAGGCTCGAGACTGAGCAGAGCGATAGATAAGTCTAAGTCTGTTTCATCAAAGCCCTTTCCTCCTGTCCTCAGATTGCTTCTCATTCCTCAGTCTTTAGCCAGGCCATGCTACTGTTTGATCAGTCATGCCAACACCCAACCCTCCAAGCTAAAAAAAAAAAACATACATATCTGCTGTCGTCCATCTTCAGCTATCATATCAATTGTGACAACTAGCCCCATAGTTCTGCAAAATAATGTAGTGAACAAGGACAGACCTCTTGTACCTTCAAGAAATATTTGTTCCCTGAAATGGTTCCTGAGAGAAGCTTCAGAATGTCCTTGCATCCCTCAAAGTGACACCTGAAGACATCATGCAGTCCTCACACACACTTTGTGACTCTCACTCCCTGTGATCTGTGAAAGGTTAATTGCCACTGTTAATTCCACCTAGTCACTGTCTGGATGATGTGAAGGCCTGATGCGGCACTGGCAGAGAAGATTTGGTGAGGTGGGAAATGATGGAAATTCCCATTCCTCGGCTGGTGGCGGCACGCGAAAGCACAGCTCAGCACTGTTAAGAGCAGACGGAGAAAGTATTGGTTCCAATATCCACATAGGACATTTATTCAGATAAAAACATAAAGCATAACCTGCAGAAAAAAACAAGTCAGCTCTCCAGCTACAGACGAGGCCATCAATATTTTATGATATTGGCCTCCTCCTTTATTAATATGTTAGTGGATATGACTGAAAATGAATGGCTTCTTCTTCCACTTTCTTTCTCTTCTTCTGCCCTGTCTCTTGAGGACAGACTATATGTTGTTGTTTGTCATTGGTTGCAAATCCAAAGCTACAGTCACATCATCCATTTATTTGCATGTGCAGCACTAACAACTTGAACATCTGATCCCTGGTTTGTAGATGGTGATTCTCTAGTGCTGACTCTTTATCTATGAATTATAGAGCAACTCTGAGCAAGGAACTCAACAGGAGAGTTAAGCAGACAAAAACAAAATGCTTGCATGTGCATACAAAATTCATACTTCTATCAACTCTTTATCTGATGTATTTTTCCATGCACATGTATATACACCGTATATATTCTGGTGTATGTTGCTCCCTTGAAATTAATATAGAGTTCATCAAGACAGATAGAAAATATATCATTACATATTCATCTGCCTTTTCTAAGTGTTCTATAAATTAGTATTATTTTTGGCCCTCGAACTTCTAATCCACACATTAACCCTTTCACGCGTACAATCACACCGGTGTGATCAGTCTTGGCTGGTCCCTGGAGCGTACGATCACACCGGTGTGATTAGAATGGTCAGTGCATCACATCATCAACTGCTAAATTCAAACTTGATCTCGCGCTGTCAACTGGCGCTGAGCCAGGACGGACGCACTCAGTGCTGTCGTATATCACAACTATTGAGTGTTATTCAACCACATAATGTTTATTTTAGGTTTCAGACATTTAAATACACATAAGTACTAGCAAAACAATGATTTTGAGTTTGTAAAATACACACTGATGTCTATGGAAGCGGCAATAATAATCCTTTCAATTATAATAAGACGAACACGTTTTATTCATATCAGATACACATTGTGTAAGTAGCTTTACATTTGACCCTATTCTTCTCCCAGTTCACCAGCCACTTACTTTCATGTATTTCGTGAGAAGTGGAGGAATTGACGTGTTGTAAATCCAACAGATCCGATTCTCTGAACTGTAAAACAAACTAAAATGGCGCCGCCCATTGTGCATACAGCTCAACTAATGCGATCGTTATAAAGATGTTTAAACAACAAAACACATCCACTTGCACATATTTGACAATCAAGAATATCAGTGTTTCATGCTATAGCTAATACATTTGTGAATATTTTTAATAAAAAAGGAAAAAATGACAAAAGCAGTATCGTCGATCATTCAGCGCTGTGTTGTGGTTGTACTGTGTCACGTGACACGCAATAAGCAGCATCACCATGGAAGCTCTTTCAAGTCCAAGTTAGTCGCAGACAGAGCTCTCGGCATCTCGGCTTTCGGAACACTAATATTGATCCTCATTTTAGCTATCTTGTTTGTCCCCAAAGTCTTCTTGCCATGGTCTATGTTTGAAAGAAACAAGAACTGTGTGCCGCTAAACGTTACGCACTACGCAGTTGTCCACGTCTGTCGCCATGGTTACGTCATGGCTATGGCAGTATGAACGGAAAACCGAGGATAGCGCGGATTTCTCTGAAATAAAAAATCTTTGGAGACTTTTGGGATATTGTAAGTACACAACTGCAGGAAATATATCACACTGTGCACATGATTTTTGGATATTTTATTAAAAAAATGTTACATATTGTAGCTTTAAGTAAAAGGTCCTGTCAGACACCAAAGCACATATTTGTCTGTCCTCTTCCCTTATGGTGCATTCACACCGAACGCGAATTTAATCCTTTGTGCGAGTAAATTACATACAGTCAATGCAAAGAAGCGAATAGACGCATCATTCGCGCCGGGCGTTGCGAATGACGCGAATTGGGCGACGCGTTTGCCGCGAACATCTTCCGCGCAAGTTGGAAAATTTGAACTCGAGCGGAAGATTCGCATGACGCTTTGTTGCGCCAGCCAATCAACGAAGAGCTAATCGATACGTCAGGTCTATCACTGTTGTCCAAAATGGAGGAGATGCTGATTGTTGCCGTCTGTGGGTACCCTGAAATATATGACACCACGTCATATACCTCCTGGAGAAGACGGTGAAATTCCCGAGTTGAGTTCGCCTCTGAATGGTGCTGTGAACCCAGACACGTCGGCGTTTGGCTTTCCTCCGTTTCCACAATAAGTACAGAGCAGCAATATCTTTTACTTCAGACATGTCGGTTCAAACTTATGCCAGAAAGAAATTGTGCTGTTGTTTTTTTTTATTCGCGAGTGACGCGGACGCGCGAATGGGTTCAAAATGTTCAAGCGTCTAACTAGACGCGGTAGACGCGTATTTGATGCTCTATTCGCGTTCGGTGTGAACGCACCATTAGTGTCAATATATATATATACACTCACCGGCCACTTTATTATGTACACCTGTCCAACTGCTCGTTAACACTTAATTTCTAAGCAGCCAATCACATGGCGGCAACTCAGTGCATTTAGGCATGTAGACATGGTCAAGACAATCTCCTGCAGTTCAAACCAAGCATCAGAATGGGGAAGAAAGGTGATTTGAGTGACTTTGAACTGTGGCATGATTGTTGGTGCCAGAAGGGCTGGTCTGAGTATTTCAGAAACTGCTAATCTACTGGGATTTTCATCGCACAACCATCTCTAGGGTTTACAGAGAATGGTCCGAAAAAGAAAAAACATCCAGTGAGCGGCAGTTCTGTGGCGGAAATGCCTTGTTGATGCCAGAGGTCAGAGGAGAATGGCCAGACTGGTTCGAGCTGATAGAAGGGCAACAGTGACTCAAATAACCACCCGTTACAACCAAGGTGGGCAGAAGAGCATCTCTGAACGCACAGTACGTCGAACTTTGAGGCAGATGGGCTACAGCAGCAGAAGACCACACCGGGTGCCACTCCTTTCAGCTAAGAACAGGAAACTGAGGCTACAATTTGCACAAGCTCATTGAAATTGGACAATAGAAGATTGGAAAAACGTTGCCTGGTCTGATGAGTCTCGATTTCTGCTGCGACATTCGGATGGTAGGGTCAGAATTTGGCGTCTACAACATGAAAGCATGGATCCATCCTGCCTTGTATCAACGGTTCAGGCTGGTGGTGGTGGTGTCATGGTGTGGGGAATATTTCTTGGCACTCTTTGGGCTCCTTGGTACCAATTGAGCATCGTTGCAACGCCACAGCCTACCTGAGTATTGTTGCTGACCATGTCCATCCCTTTATGACCACAATGTACCCAACTTCTGATGGCTACTTTCAGCAGGATAATGCGCCATGTCATAAAGCTGGAATCATCTCAGACTGGTTTCTTTGAACATGACAATGAGTTCGCTGTACTCAAATGGCCTCCACAGTCACCAGATCTCAATCCAATAGAGCATCTTTGGGATGTGGTGGAACGGGAGATTCGCATCATGGATGTGCAGCCGACAATGCTGCGGCAACTGGTGTGGTGCCATCATGTCCGGTATGGGACCAAAACTCCCTGAGGGAATGCTTCCAGCACCTTGTTGAATCTATGCCACGAAGAATTGAGCCAGTTCTGAAGGCAAAGGGTTGCAACCCCGATCGCTAGCAATGGGGTACCTAAGAAAGTGGCCGGTGAGCGGAGTGTATGTGTGTGTGTGTGTGTGTGTGTGTGTGTGTGTGTGTGTGTGTATATATATATATATATATACACACACAGATATATATTAATTTTTCAGTGAGTGTAAAATTGCAGCAGCAAAGGTAGTTGAAAAATTTAAATGAGTAATGCCAATGAAAACAAACAAACAAACAATTGGCCTATACTGACATGATGCCGATATATTGATCTATATTCTAAACTGTTCTATGCTGTAATTTTGTGTTTCTTTTTTTGTATACTTTCAATTATGGTCACGCCAGACTGAGAAAAATCCACTGTTATAGCATGTCTTGTATTCTGACACCACAGATGCACACATGCACCTCTCATTGAGATCACAGCAAAGAAAACATTACAGGGCATGCTGCTTGTCATCAACAAAGTTCATAATGAGACATTAATACGGCTGATGTGTTTATAAACCACTGGGGCAAGACCTGGTTTCTGTGTGTTTACTGATGTATTAAAAGCAAACAGCTGTCCCACTATACCCCTTAAACTTACATTTAAAGGTCAAACCACAATTCAACCAATCAGAGCCGAGATCTAAAGGTTAATTGTCCATCCCAGTTGTCTTTTTTTCCTGAGCTTGTGGATGCAATCAGAGAAAGCCCACTGAGGTTGAGTTGCTCACTTATATTCAAATCTTTCACGAGTCCATTAAGCACGACCGAAAATAGCTCAAGTCACAAGCCTCTATAGGTGACAAAAGGCTTCTCTCATTGTAACAGTGCCTCTCTAAATGGTGTGCAGACTTTTTTGTGGTGGCTGTCTTATATTCTGTTTTGAATGACATTTATGAATCTTTCATGCCTACAGTATAAACCTCCTTCAATGCCATTTCCTCATACATCATTGATGCAATGCACCAGACTATGAGACAGATGCTATAGAGTGCACAGGAAGTGTTACTGCTCATCTCTGAGGAATAATCATTGTGGGGTATATGGTTTGCCACAGACAAAGGATACTGATTCTGGCTTCTGGCCTAAACGCATTGATTTTTTTTTTGCATCCAGACTATGTTTCTTGCTGTTTGTTCATATTTATTTACTCAACGTTGACAATCCATCCACACGTATTCAACAAAACCGCATAAACCTTTGGCTAAGTGATCACAGCATTAAATATTCATGGTTTCCCCCTTAGAATCTCTAATGTGTTTAAAGATAGTTCAATCGTGTTGCTTCTCTTTGCTACCAGAGGCCTGTGAGAGGTAATTATTAAAGTGGCAAAAGGGCCCAAAATAGGTTTTATTTTTTTAACCTCAAATATCTTGATTTGTTCGGACAGACTAGAAGCATTAGGCACATTTCTAAACTTTAGATTTAATTCAAAGTAATTTCCTACGACATTTTGTGTGCATAAAAAGATTTCTAGTTCAATACAGGAGCTGTCTTTAGAGCTGAAAGTTTTTCAGTAGGTGGCATTCTCATTTGCCTTTAACATCTGTAGCAAATGCAGCATTTAATAATATACATAAAATGTATTTAAGGGGAAGGCCAAATTACCTCAAAGGGAAGGATTCATTGATTTACTATTAACTCTTGGCTCGAATCACTTAAGGAACCGAGCAACTGACTCGTTTAGAGTTTGTTTGACGGGCCGTAATTATAATCTTTTGCAAGGATATAAATACTCAATTTATAGTGAAACACTGATGTCTTAGCAAGGTAACTTTAGATCGAACAGTACAAGACATTAAATATGCAAGCACAACACAAGGCAATTATCTTTTCAGATATATGGAGGACTTTATTAGCTATTGTAAACACATAAAACTATAATGTCTAACACGGTCACACGCACACACACATTCATACAGTCGCGAAAAGGGGAAGAGTAGTGATGTATGTCTCGAGACCAATCTTGGTCTCGAGACCGGTTCCAGACCACTTTTACGTGGTCTCGGTCTTGTCAAGGTCTTGACGGTCTTTGGTCTTGGTCTTGTCTTGGTCTCGGACCTCTCGGTCTTGTCTAGGTCTCGATGTCTGAGACCGACATAGTGGTCAGGGGATTTAGCAATACAATACTACAATATCCACGACGATATCCGCAACATATTGAGGTGCGCGTCCGAGTGAAGACACGGTGTGTCGAACCACACGAGAAACACTAATCGCAGCCGCAACGTGCACTTTGATCACTCGATTTAAAAAACACATATCATGTACAGTTATTGATGTATTCATATTTAGTTAAAACACATATCAGTGACATGATAGGTTTTAACTTCATTCAGGAAATTTTGGGTAACTGCACAACTGACAGATGACTTTGAGCGCACAGCCAATGGTGTGTGTGTATGTAACCATAGCGACAAAACAACCAACTTTTGGTTCCTGCACTTAAAGTCGGCATGAAATCAAATTTGACAAATCTTCTTTTTATATGTAATATTGTAGTGTTTATTATAAATGATTTATCCGTGCACTTCAATATTTTTTTTAAATTCATGTACCCTCGAAATCTTTAATCAAATACATTACCCTTCCCTCCCCCATCGAAACGACCTCTCTCTCTTTTGGTCACATGGAATGGCAAAAGGGTGCGGCCAGATCCAATGAGGGTGCGGCTGTCGGTGCACCACCTCTCAGAGAATCGCATTCAAATTGTTTGCAACGCCCAACCTCCCACGATCCAATCAATTACCGAAGGATGAAATCAAGTCCTGCCCTACATTTTTTTCTAATTTCAGAAGCCGTTTCACTTGGATATACGTCACGACAAGGAAAAAATGACAATCTCAACTTCTGTTTCACACCGACTTTAAGCTTATAATTTCGTTTTTAAAAATATTTATGCATTTAAAAGTTGCAAAATGGATTCATGTGGAGACTTCGAAATTAACAGAGATAGACAGGCAATGCAAAACAAAATCTTACAAGTTATTGCTTAGCTTCAACAACACTAGTCTGTTTTTTGGTCTTGGTCTCGACTTGGTCTGTCTTGGTCTTGGTTCTTGGTCTTGATACCCTCTGGTCTTGGTAAGTGTCTTGGTCTCGGTTTAGGCGGGCTTGACTACAAGTCTAGGGAAGAGTGAGTTGGAAAGAGTGAGAGATAAAGTTTCAACTTTCTTATATGCACGTAAGACGTAAGGTTATTCAATTTACATTAAAGCACCAGTTCAGTTAAGAGTCTGGAGTACTTGCGCTTGTTTTTGCGGGGCTTACGGAATTCATTTGTCATGTTGCCTCGAAGGGGGTTTCCTGGCCGGGTCCGTGGCGTGGTTGCTTCTCGTGCTTGGATGGGAGTTTCGCTGCCGGTCAAGTGTGATTAGCAAGCGAATGAGAGACTTTGGAGTTGAAAGCGCGTTGAAGACAAACTTTGCAGCAAACTTAACTTTGAGACGAGACTTTTGCGAAAAAGAAAATAAAGGAAAGAAATTAGTTAGATGGCTTGATTGCTGTTTTAACCCCGATCTAGATGGGTTATTTCTGTCTGCTGGTCTGCTCAATGTAGAGTTGTTTTCAGAGAGAAGCACGAACAGAACACTCTCTTGCTGTTTTAAAGAGAGGCACGAACTTAACAGTTACAAAACTGAACGGAACTGAACACAAACCGAACTGTAACACTTGCGAACACGAACATGAGGTCCTACTTCTTTGTTTCGGATCTTTAACTTAAACTTTAGTCCAACCTCCCAGAAACTTCCGACCAATGAGAAAATGGCATCATTTTAGGAGGTGGATCTCTCTTCTGCTGATCATAAATTATACATGGTCTGTGATCTTCTCGCTTTACAAGAGACCACATTTCAAACCTTATAGTTTTATAAGAATATGAAACATTTTACACAGATTTCAATTTTGAATTAAGAGTGTACGATTCTTTTAAGAGTAAACACGATATTCTCATTCACACTTCTCATAGTTGTACAACAATTACAAGAGTTAAGAGTTAACAACAATTACGATTAATATGTGATATAAGCAGAATACACAAACATATGAATTGTGGAAACACAAACTTATGTTGTTTGATTATGAGTCCAAGAATTGTTCTTTGGTGAGTTTATATGATTTTATTTTTTTATAGTGAGGTCACGGTATGTTCAACTCGTGGGGAAAGAGGTCTGTGTAATGTCTTTGTCAGGGGATCAAAGGGTCTTTGTGGTCAGGCCTCTCGTTCCACCATTTTGGAGCCGATTTGTCTTAGTGAAACATTAACATATTGACACGTTTTTCCTGTTTTAGTGAGCATCTTTTGGGCCTGTGGCCGTAAAGGTCTTCTGTGAGGAGGTTTATGGTCCCCCAAATCTTTTTGGAGCCATCCGGTCAATGGAATGTGAGCTCCAGTCTCTCTGGAGTTCTGAATCACATGTGGAGGAATTCCATGAGAGATTAATTTGATTAATTTGTGTTTGGGTTCACCTCAATTCCTTACAAATCTGTATTTTTTTGTTGGTACAGTGCACACAAGTGACTAAATCCATAGAAGTTTCATAGAAATTCAGTGAATTGATGTGCATTGGTATATTTTTCATTTGATAAATTCAATTACGCTAAGAGTTTTGTAGTCACGGACCTTTTTCATACAAATGAGTGCTGTTTTCCTCTAAAGAGAATGTGTTGTAACTCAGTTAAGCAACATCTTGTATTCAATACTCAGAGGCGCTTATTTCATTATGTGCTCTACTCAGGTCATTACACCTCATGTAGCACTGGCATTTGAAAAGGCCAAAAAAAGTTCACCCTTTTTCTTTTTTAAAAAGGGTTTTAACCACAGATAAAAATACCTTAAAGTCCCTGTAAGGTCAATTCTACAAAAAAGTACAAAAAACACATTATAAATGTTACATATGTATTGCTAAAACATATTACAAAGTCTGTGAACTGTGAAGTACTGAAATGTGCAGTTAAGACCGTTAAACAGTTTTTTGCAGCCCATGAGCTCCTGGACACACCCCTATTTGATGACGCACAGAGTCTTATCTCTCCCATAACACACAATAACACTCCCCGAGCACATTCGCATTCACAGCTCAATCGCGAGTGACTGTCAGTGCAATTAGTTACTACAGCTGAGCCTAGAGTTTTCTAGCTAGCTATGCCTTCAACACGGACATGCATGGGCTACTACCTGGATGCGATCATGTACAAAACAGATCGGTATCTTCATTTAAATTCCCTTAAAAACGATCACATCAAGAAGAGGTTTTTAGAGAGCCTATACCTGATGAAGAGCTGAGGATCACCGCCAACACCCGCCTCTGTAGAGATCGTTTTACACTGGATCGTTTTATAAACTTTCCTCAGAGACAACTGGGATTCACTGATAATTCACTGATAATCCGCTGTTACTGGTGAACGAGGCCGAAACGACGATCTCCCGCCTCAGTGTTCATCCTCCCGTCTCCAAAGGCTAATCAGCTAATATCACCGTCAACAGCTTTCACGCGAGTGGGCGTGGTTTCCACGCAGCCAGCGGACACGCCCCCAGCGTTTGAGAACAGAGACAACATCTCATTTTTTCATGATTTTGATAGCTTATTTTATGTACTTGTCGGCTTTTTTATCATTCAAATTTGGCTGGGTGGCTAATAACACATTTTTTCTGTGGTGTGACAAACTCAGAACACATACTTAATTTTGACTTTACAGGGACTTTAAGAACCACTAATATTACCAATATTTTTGTTTCATTGCACCTCAAAGGTGTTTCTTGGAAATGCATCAATGTTTTAAGCATAAAATCATTTCATGCACTTAAGAATGAATTCAAAGCTCTCTTAAACATATTTGAGTGCAGTTGTTGAAAGGATGTTGGCCATGCATGGCCAGGAAACCATGAATGAAACACAATCTGTAAAATAAAGAATTATTTCAAAATGAACAAATTGTAAATGCACAGCCCAAAAGCAGTTTTTTTTTTGAAAGTAAAAAAATAAATAAAATACATCAAACCAAACTGTAAGCTGTCATTCATTAAATTTTGCAGTACAAAACCGACTTAAGCAATTCCCCATTTAAAAGTGGGTTTAACTTTATTTTGGACATTCTACTAACTTTAAGTAACTTTGCAAATACATTTCAAACAAATGATGTTTTCTAAACAAAGTTCGTGAGGAGCACGTTTAAACAATCATTCCAATCAACATTCCTTGACAGTTTCAGCATCCCTCCACCACCCCGACTCCTCACTCTTGGCTTATTCTTTCACAGCCATGAATACGGGGAGTACTCTGGGTTTGGGCAGAATACCTAACCCGGAGCCCTCTCCTCCGACAGCACGCCAAATATGCATTTATTCTAACTGACTTATTCCTAAGTGCAAACTTGTGAACTCTAATTAATTTTCCAATATACAAGTGTGACCCCATAGGGGGCCTTTTCGAACCAGTCACAAGTTGATAACCATCAGTCAGAATTTTAGATGTTTACTAGAAGGCACATCTCAAAAAAGGGAAATACTGAATGAGCACTGTGAATCAGCACTGAATGACCGCACAAACACCAGGTCAAGATCAACTCGTACAAGAGTCCAAGGAACCAAGAGTCTTTAGCAAAACACTAATTAGAGAAACCGCCAGCTTGCTGGGTGTAAAGGTGCAGCACCCAAACAGCCACCACCTGATTCAATCAAAGTGCAGTTCCCGCTGCCTACGTCCTACGCACTACACATGTCAGCTAAATCTCATTAGTAGACTGTTAGGTTAGGGTTAGAGAATGTTATCATATGGATGGCTTATCATGACAAATGGAGCAAGACAAGATTTCACCACATCCTGAGATTCATGTTTCAGGGCATGCCGGCTCAGCAAAAACGTACATCAAGAGTGCATATTGGCCACAAAGGGGGCCCTCGCTGAGCACCTAAAATGACAAATGATCTGGTGCACACAGCAGCCATTGTAAGTCTACAAGACCACAAGTGCACATGAAGTGTGCCCTTTGGGATTGGGCCAAAGTCGTCAAATTGCTGTTTCTTATCACAACATTACACAATGGATCAGTGACAGGGCATCACACATTACACACCTTTTCAATCCAAAGAATCGCAGACATCTTTGACTGGTCTACAAACTATGTCTCACAACCAAACACACAAAAGAAGGGATGCAGGAAATAATTTACAGTATCAGTATCCCGCAAGAAGCTTGCAATACATGTTGTCTGTGAACTGATGTATGGCGAAAAAATAAAAAAAATAAAAAAAATATATATATATATATATATATGAAGGAGAGAACTTTTGCTTTCAGAAGCCATGCTTGCTGATGTTTTGATGCGGGTTTACTGACTCCTTCCCTGTACTTTACCTTGCCCTGTATCTTGCTCTTTCATTCACAGTAGATCATTGCTGATATAATTTCCAGTTAAAACACATTTCACACTGCATGACTTGCAGACAGGTGCTTAATATCTCACGGGCATCAACGACAAGTTGACACTGCTCTCAGATCATGTCTTTTAAAATACATACTACGCGATTGTCACTTAATGTGAACTAGCACCAATTTCCCTCTGATGTCATGCATTTGTTGGTAATCACCACAAAACTGTTGGCGAAAGTGTATCAGGGCTAAAATCATACTGTGTGTATCTGGTAGTGATGTATGTCTCTGAGACCAGTCTTGGCCTTGAGACCGGTCTTGAGACCACGTTTACGTCTTTGGTCTTGGTCTCAGACCTCTTGGTCTTGTCTAGGTCTCACTTTCTCAGAATCGACATAGTGGTCTGGGGATTTAGACTACAATATCCACGACGACATCCACAACGGATTGAAGCACGCATTCAAGGGAAGACAGTCCGGTGTGTGCGAGCCACACGAGAAAAGACCGTATCGCGCCACTGATCACAACAGGAACGAACACTTTGATCACTTGATTTAAAAAACATATATCATGTACAGTTTTTGATGTATTAATATTATGTAAAACACATATCAGTGACATGATGGATTTGAACTTCAATCAGGAGATTTTGGGTTACTGCACAACTGACAGATGACTGAGCGCACCACCAACGGTGTGTGTGTGTGTGTGTAACCATAGCGACAAAACAACCAACTTTTGGATCCTGCACTTAAGCTTATATGTTCGTTTTTAAAAATATAATTATGTATTTAAAAATTGCAGAATGGATTCGATTGGAGACATCATAATTGGCATAGATAGGCAGGCCATGCAAAACAAAATCTTACAAGTTACACTCACCTAATGGATTATTTGGAACACAGTACTAATACGCCTTCAGAACTGCCTTAACTCTACGTGGCATTGATTCAACAAGGTTCTGAAAGCATTCTTTAGAAATGTTGGCCCATATTGATAGGATAGCATCTTGCAGTTGATGGAGATTTGTGGGATGAACATCCAGGGCACAAAGCTCCTGTTCCACCACATCCCAAAGATGCTCTACTGGGTTGAGGTCAACTGACTGTGGGGGCCATTTCAGTAAAGTGAACTCATTGTCATGTTCAAGAAGAATTTGAAATGATTCGAACTTTGTGATATTGTGCATTATCCTGCTGGAAGTAGCCATCAGAGGACAATTTGCAAATGCAATTTACAATGCCCAACTGGCACTAAGGGGCCTAAAGTGTGCTAAGAAAACATCCCCTGCAAAATTTCACCACCACCAGCCTGCACAGTGGTAACAAGGCATGATGATCCATGTTCTCATTCTGTTTATGCCAAAATCTGACTCTACCATATGAATGTCTCAACAGAAATCAAGACATTTTCCAGTCTTCAACCATCCAATTTTGGTGAGCTCTTGAAAATTGTAGCCTCTTTTTCCTATTTGTAGTGTAGTGCTAGCCGGTGGGGTCTTCTGCTGTTGTAGCCCATCTGCCTCAAAGGTTGTGCGTGTTGTGGCTTCACAAATGCTTTGCTGCATACCTTGGTTGTAACGAGTGGTTATTTCAGTCAAAGTGGCTCTTCTCTCAGCTTGAATCAGTTGTCCTATTCTCCTCTGATCTCTAGCATCAACAAGGCATTTTCGCCCACAGGACTGCCGCAAACTGGATGTTTATTCCTTTTGACACCATTCTTTGTAAACCCTAGAAATGGTTGGGCATGAAAATTCCAGTAACTGAGCAGAATGTGAAATACTCAGACCGGCCGTCTGGCACGAACAATCATGTCACTCTCAAAATTACTTAAAATGCACCCCTGAAATGTGTTGAAGCAACTGCCATGTGATTGGTTGATTAGATAATTGCATTAATGAGAAATTGAACAGGTGTTCCTAATAATCCTTTAGGTGAGTGTATTGCTTAGCTTCAACAACACTGAGTCTGTTTTTTTCCCTCTGGCTCTCGACTTGTTCTCGGTCTTGTCTTGGTCTCAATACCTTCTGGTCTTGGTAGTGTCTTGGTCTCTGTTTAGGCGGTCTATGACTACAAGTCTAGTATCTGGCATAATTATCCATCCTAATGTTCAATTATTCATTCTGTATATTCTATATATTTATTCTCACCTCATTGATAAATCCATGATGAAGTGCTTTCTAGCTGCTGGCTTCTTCCTCTCTGGCTGTCCTCTTGAGGGATACCAGAGCTTAGGAGTATGCCAAGACTGAGGATTGCCAAAGCTCAATACATCTTGTGTGAATAATGCAGGGTGCTGACAGCTCCAGGCTAGGATTGAAACACTAATGACACCAGCCAACACATTTTCACATTTTATATAAAACCATGTAATTAATGAATAGTTGTGGCCTGCAACTGTGGCATGTTAAGAAAAGCTCAAGTACTGAGACAGGCAGCCATGAGTATGAAGAGGTATTAATTGTGTGTCCTACAACAGTACCTCAACCAGCTTGAGAGACAGAACTGCTGCTCTCAGAAAGAAGCAATTTATTGTCAGCTTTGTTAAGAGAAAGAATGCCTGAAAGACACTTTAAAGAGTTCAGTGTTGGAAATTATGCATTTTATCAAAGTTAAGTAAAGATTGTCCATTGTTAAATATTGGGGAAAGTGTAAGTGAAGTTTAGGTGAAATCACTTAAGAAATGGCCTTACTTTTACTGTAGCATCCTAATTAAAGATAATTTCTCAATCCAAAGCTTTGAGAAAAAACAACAACAAAAGCTCCTAAAGGCTGCATTTACACTGCAAGTCTTGATGCCCAAATCCGATTTTCTGACTATATCCGATTTTTTGACGCCCTGCTTACATCATCTTTTAAAAGTGACCCATATCCGATTTTTGCATTTACACTATACACTGCTGAAACTACCAAATGTAGACGTTTTGACCCGGAAAATTAAGTAAAACAGCACGAAATGCAATGGATACAGATGTGATTAAAATTATCCAGTGTTTTTCTTTTCACAATATCTTGAAAAGTCATTGGTCTTGTACGGCGGAGAAAAAAGAGGAGAGGAGAGGCACTATAGCCACGAGCACTTAAAACGATGCCTCATATCTCGTGAAATGTGTTCAAATACGGATTTATTTCTGTAACAACCCTGCATTTTTGCCTGTACTCTTCGCCCCAAACACTCAAAAGACATGAAACCTCCGCATTGCTCCACTCCTTTCTTCCATCGCGCCTGTAATCGCGCACTTTTTAATGACGGACGACTCGCATTTACTGGGGAATATCCGATTTGTCTGCTTACATGGCACACGCAAATGCACGTATCCGATTCATATCCGATTTATTACCACGTATGAATGAGGCCTGAATCCGATCTGAGAAAATCAAAATCCATGCATTTTTTTCCTGCTTACACGTTCATCGGTCATATCCGATCTGTGCCACATGAGAGGAAAAAATCGGATTTGGGTCACTTGAACCATGCAGTGTAAACGAGGCCAAAGAGATGTCATGCTACAGGAGTGGATACATTCAGTGTATTATGTATACACAGTTAGGCAAAGTAACACAGTTTTGTACAGAGATTTTACATTCACACATCATTCTCTCCATAGAATTTCATGCATCGGTTAACAAGTTATATAAAATCATTGCATACCTCTTACTCACCAAACTGCACCTTTGATTTGATTTCAATTATTCGCTCACATTGGTTATCACCTTAAAATATATAAAGTGCCCTTAAAAAGAAATAAAAAGATGCCTGGTAAAAATGAAAAAAAGAAAAAATGGAGGGTAGTGAGGAGATGTTAAATCATTTACATGTAAATGAGTAATGAGGGATTGCGTAGGTCATAAATGGTGTTTCACATGAATGATAAAGTGTTCTGCATATTTCCATTGTAATAATGTCAAACTGGGAGATGGAGAAAGGTCCCTGGTAGAATAGAATCTGGGGTCTCTCCAGGGTCACTGAAGGCAGAAATCAGGTCGTCCATATTTAAAACTTTCCAGGCCAAGCATGGATGAAGGACTCTGGCACTCTTAGAGAGGAATACAAACTTCAGGACTGCAGGCAGAAGTTTACTGAGAGTATTTAGCTTAGAATAATAATGGCTGGTTGGTCTACTTAGCTTTGGCTAATTTTTATTCAATTTATATATATATATATATATATATATATATATATATATATATATATATATATATATATATATATATATATATATATACATCGCTGCCCAATGAAACTCAATGTATGTCCAAAATGGTTATTTTTCAGAAAGTGAAAAAAACATGTAATTTCAAAAGCAGCTGAACATAGCGTTGTCATGCTTGACACAACATCTTTAAATGTAAACATTCTATACCAGTGTCATGATATAATCCATATTTGACCCAAAATCGAGATTAAATGGACATACGTGCATATTGTATAGTAACGGTGGTCGATACGCGTTCTTCCGATCATTAATTAGAATGACCAAATCGCGTTTCATATTGACAGATGAATAGGCTACGCTCAGTTTATTAAATACGCTCAGTTTATTAAATGTCTCTTGCAAACTATGAAGAGACAATGAATCAATACACTGGCATGGATGGCGATGCTAGACTGATACTTTATTTACACAATCCTACCGTAATTTTGTCGGAAATGAGCTGCATTTTATTACAGATATGAGCTGCATTTTATCATCAGCTAATTTCAAAATCAAAGACATACATCAATAAGAGAGTGTGGCAACAGCCTGCCCTGTAAGATCACTTCGTTTCTTTACTTGAAGATGATTGTGTGATTGTGTCTGTGACTTACTTTCACTTTTGACGCAGCTGCTCATCTGCAGTGATGCGTGTCGCAGTAGTGCCGTCATATCTGACTATAACGTGTCATATAGCCTATATAACACGCTCTCACTCGGTTATTTTTTTAGCATTTTTGGGAAGAGTAAAATATATATATGTGGTTCAACAACCAGATTGCGTTTACACCTAGTAAAGATCCGAACACAATGCGAGCCAGACTACCTCCAGATGGTCAGGCAGATCCGATCACAATCCGATCACAACGTATTTATACCTTGCATTAACATGCCTCGGTCTTTCGACCGAGACCTAAATCCTGTCTCTTCACCTGCACAAACTGCACCAGCCACGAAAGATATATGCATCGTCCTTTTTTCTTGTTATGGAAACCTGTGGACTTGATGTCCTAACAGGCTGGAGTTTTTGCAACCTCCACAAACACAATAATTTAACATGACGATGATAAATTGGAATGCAAAAACTACCGAATACACACTTACGACCGCTCTTACTGAATACCAGCCTACTCTGCACTGAGCTGAGGCTCCCTGATGTGACGTAAAATTACACGATGTAGGAAAAAAAGCAGTTTATCTTATACTTTATCTACTAAATTAGTGCCCGTACGTCATTTTAAAACATTTTATATCCTGCATTAACTTTTCATATGGTATTTTTATACAAGGTTATGTATTTTAATTGAGTTCACGTTTGGCCCGACGAGCTTCAGGAAATACTGAGATTTTAGTTTGGTTTTGTTTTTAATATTTATGTGGAGTTTGTCTTAGAGTCTGTGTTGTGCTGGAGGTCGATGCGATTCGATTCTTAATTTCTTATATGCATTATAGTATTATTTCAATGCTTCACCCAATGGGTCTTTAGCCCTATTCGCATGGGATTAGTATTATCTGATGACCTGTAGTCATTTGTAATAATTGCGGAGTTTGTCTGTGATCTTAAAGGGATACTCCACCGGTTTTTCATATTAAACTATGTTATTCCCTTAACTAAGACGAGTTGATACATACCTCTCTCGTCTCAGTGCGTGCACTATATCGCTCTGTCTTGCCGTGAAACTTTGTTAGCACTTAGCTTAGCCCTGTTCATTAAATATGGGCCAAAAAGAGAAGCGACCAAACACCTCCTCGTTTTCCCTATTTAAATACAGTTACTCGAGTAGTGTAACTCGACCTAAGCTGGTGACACAAAATAAAACATAATAACGACAAGACATTTCAAAGCTATAGCCTAATGATATCATATCCGGGAGATGAGTCAGTAAATTCGAGTAAAATCACAGGCTTCGCTTATCCCGTGCAAATGTGCCACATGAAATTCAGATGTGGGTGGGTAATTTCAAATTCACATGTGGTCCCCAGGTAATACTAATCCCGTGCGAATAGGCCTTTTGTCTGGGTTTGAATTACACAGCGGCCTTCAGGGGTCAGATAGTGGGGATTTTGTCCATTGTTAATGTTAGTTCATGTTTGTTTTTCATTTTAATAAATATATTATTATAAAAATTCAATGGCTTACAAATTAGCATTTGTAGAAACCTAAGTAGCCAATTTTTGAAAAAGGCTTTTATAGTATTGCATTATATTACATGCACAAATTAATGGAGACGTTTTCATCAGTTTCATTTTGCATCCTCTCAGTGCACTCGTTAACATCTTTTTACTTGATTTTGCTCTGTCCCATAGCTCTCACAGATTTTTGAGCAGTCCATGATTTGAGCTCTCCAGCTCTCTATCGAGAAAGCTTTTGTTTTGAGGCAAACCGCTCGAAGCCATCGATAAAGCTGCCATGCCATTGCGTGGTCACTATGAATAAAACGCTTTCATCGCAGTTATTTTCTTTAAGATAAGATTTTACTGAAATGGGCCATAGCATTGACATTACCCGTCCTGAGCTGTGAAGTAAAAGCCCACTTTATTCAAGGGCGGGCATTTATTACATGGAAAGACTCTCCGTACACGCAAGCTGGTCTCCGCTCGCTTTCCCTCTCTGCCGAGTGCGTGCACGCGCAATACGCGGTTCGGAGCACAACCTCTGTCTCGTATGCACGCTCGCTCTAGATTCCGGGAGATTTTAACTAATTTGCGGTATAACTGAGCCGATCGCGACACGAGTAGCTTAACAGGTAAAAAGATCAACTCATCTTTCAGGCATTTGACCGACCGGGCTTCAGCGTGAGAAATCAGGGGTGTGTGAGCACGTGAAACCAATCAAATGCGGATGTCTCACGACCAATGCGTGAGGCAGCTTGTATCAGGAACACTTTAAGGTTGTGTTTATATATTTTAAACCACTGAATCGCTATAGAATCGCGATTTATTCGATTCTTAGCCTTTTAAATCGATTATTCGTGCAAATACATTAGTGTAAAATTAGTGTAAATTCACGATTCAAAATACATGTTTCAGGATCGATGCATATGCATCTAGGGCTGCAACAATCGAATTCAATTAAATCGATTAAAATCGATTTCTGAAAGAGTTGGCAACGAATTACATTATCGATTCGTCTGCGTCGCGCGACACGGAAATGTTTGTATATATATTTTAAAAAAAAAAAGTTTGAGTTGAGCGCGGAGCACTCTCGGTCTCTCTCACGCACTGTCGCTCAATCGCGGAGTTCGCATTTGTCAAACGAGAGAGACCCGAGTGTGTCCGTGATGATCGCGAGAGAGAGAGAGAGCCCGAGTGTGTCCGTGATGATCGCGAGAGAGAGACCCGAGTGTGTCCGTGATGATCGCGAGAGAGAGAGACCCGAGTGTGTCCGTGATGATTGCGAGAGAGAGACCCGAGTGTGTCCGTGATGATCGCGAAGAGAGAGACCCGAGTGTGTCGGAGATCGCTCACGCGGGAGCGAGAGACCGAGAGAGTCTGTGATCACGAGAGAGAGAGAGACCAAGTGTGTCCGAGATCGCTCACGTGGGAGCGAGAGACCGAGTGTGTCTGTGATCACGAGAGAGAGAGACCGAATGTGTCCGAGATCGCTCACGCGGGAGCGAGAGAGAGACCGTATGCGTCCGTGATCACGAGAGAGAGACCGAGTGTGTCCGAGATCGCGCGCGCGTGCGTGCGTTTGTCCAAGATCGCGCACGAGAGAGACCGAGTGTGTCTGAGCATTAGTAATTTGGTACATAGCCTACTAGACATTCTCTGATACTAATACATAATTAGGCATATTATATAAGATATAAATAAAAACAACAATTAAATTCTTACCACTGAATTAGCAAACTGTGATTTGAATCAGATAGACAGATGAAAACACTTTTTGTCTGTCCAAGTAGCCTGCCTACCACTACAAAGGGGAATATTTTTTCCACAATTTGAAGCACTGAATTGTTCAAACTTCACTCTAAATGACTCACTGACTTCACTATATGCTCGGAAAGGATGAGCGGAAAAATACCTTACACCATAGGAGATGGTCAATCCATTGTATTTGTATATATATATTACTTTATATTGTATTTATATTTTATATTCATTGTATTTATAATTAATATTAGGATAAACTAGAGATATTATCTTCTGATATAATAATTATTATTGCTATTATTACCTAGGTAAAATGATCATAAGTGCATTTGCTTGTTAAAAAGTTTCAAACATTTTGTTAAAGATTATAACATCTTTGACAAAAAACAACACAAGTTTGTGAGTGTGAGTTTGTGAGTGTGTGCGAGTGTGGTGTAGAGAACAAGTTCTGACGTTCAAACAAATCCTGTTAAGTTTTCTGATTTGTATTTTTCTGTATTTTTTTATCAATTTATTGTTCTGACAGCTCAGGCCCCTTTAAAAAGAAAATATGCATCTTTTTGTGCACTTTATTTTTTAAAAGGCCTATATATTTGGCAGATGTAAAGCATACATGTGTATGTTTTTTGTTAGTCCATTTTTTTGCACTGGATCACTGAATTTGCACCTTTTAGTTCTGTTTTTTAATAAAGGATTGGAAAATAATGTTTTTTAATCCGATTCATCGATTAATCGACAAATTAATCGACAGATTAATCGATTATTAAAATAATCGTTAGTTGCAGCCCTATATGCATCGTAAGGATTTGTAATCGATGCATCAAGAAAACGAGTGAATCGTTACACCCCTACTGCATATAAAAGGAGAGAGGCTCGGAAGCGCGAAAGGCTCTTTCATGTCAGGGCACTGGATCAGGTGCAACTAAGCAGAGTCTACAAACTGACAAAGGCGATTGTGGACTCATCCAATTTTACCTCATCCCTGACTCAGCCCCTTCAAATTAAACAAAAACAGATTTTTGATTGAGGCAGTGAGCCAGTGAATTTGATTGTTTTTAAAGCCTGTGATCCCCTGATCTAGGTTGGCTGAACATCAGCCAGTGACCATGTTTAGAAGAAATACGACAAACACATTCTGAAGTCTGCACAAACAGTGGGCTTTCTCTGTCCTCAGAGGGACATTGTTGTTAGTTGGGTCAAGGTGACCCAAACCGCTGTGCTGTACACCACAAACTCATGTCTCCCAGGGGTACATGCTCTCCACACTGCTTCCAGGCAGCAGATATCAGGTTTTGATCTTGATTATAAAGTGTGACCGATATTCTTGGGGGAACACATGCATATAGTGATCCTATAGGGTTTTAAAGAAAACAAAAAAATAAACTGCAAAACTTCCAGCAGTGTTATAATAACTTGCTAAAAGTAGAAACACTAACTTAAATACATTTTGCATCATGCACTTGGAAGGTGCCTTTATCCAAAGTGGCATACAATGCATTCATGGTTTACATTTACAGCCTCAACACTATTTAGTGGTGTCTGCTGTTTTCCGAACTTTTCCAGTGTTGCGTGCAGCACAACAACGACAACAAACTATTTTATCTCTATATTGAGAATACAGCTTTACAATAGAGTGAGAGGAGGCAATAAATGAATATGCTTTCTGAAACTATCCTCTATCTTGTGCCATTGGACAATTTAATTCAAGTGATGTGGGCAGTTCAGTAAATGAACTGATAACACATTGCGTTCAAAAGTTATCCCACTTTTAAGAACACATTAAATTGATCAGAAGTGACAGTACATTTTTGTTCCAAAAAGTCAAATAAATGCTATTCTTTGAACTTTCTATTCATCAAAGAATCAATTAAAATGCAGTGGATGGACAATAAAACTGAAACACTGGCCAATATAGTGTTGAAGGATTCACGTCTATAGTATGCGTAACCTGGTGGCCAAGCTTCACTGATTTTACATTGCATGGTGTGAAGGTTGAATTAGCAGAGCAATGGCAGAGCTGCACATACACTATTTCAATCCACACAACAAAATGGGAGACATAGAGTTCAAAAGAGGGCATCTCGCTGGCTCATCTGTGACCAGGACAGCAAGTCTTTGTGGGGTATTGAGAGCTAAGGTCTCCAGGGTAATATTCACATAAAAAACACTGCAAGACAGCGTTGAACAACCTATTCACACTGCCACATATTGTGTTTGAAAAAGGTACACATATCCTCCTTTAAGTAGTATGCTGTAGTTTTGTTTTTTTCCCAGTCTCTACAGATCTGAATAAGGTACCAGGGCTCTATCGACCAACAGCAGTGGATGCAAGGCTGTAGTAAATGATGCTTTTATATGGTGCTTCAAATTGAATTAACTTCCCCAATGGATTTACAGCTTCTAGCATAATGAAGCTGGAGAGCAGACTCTCCTGCACAGTAAAACACCTGATCTAATCTCTGTCGCTCCAACCTCTCTCTTCTTCCACTGTGTTCATTCACTCCTTCTTACTCTTTATTCACCACACTAGCCCGGTGATCTTTTGTGTGGTTTGCTCTTTGACCAGAATTTGCTGGCAAGCACCATTGTGGGTTTTTTATACACATTTATGATTGATTTTAAAAGTGTTTTAATGGAAAGTACTCTATTGTTGAGTAAGTGTGCAAGTCTGTTCAGAATAAAAATGACTATATGCTCAGATAAAGAATCTCCCTCGTTTAAACCAACCCTTGTGGCCTCCTGCTTTTGTCAAAAAACTCAATAAAGGATTACAGAATAATTACATTGACTTATCAGTTGGCCGTCTATTGAAGGGGCGATGACGTGAAGGAGCATGTTATGTCCTTCCCATAAGTGAATTGAAGAAATATACTTAGACCAATGTTTCAGCAGTTACAGAAAGTTCGAGAGACTTTATGATGAAGTCATTTTAATTAACCTTGGACTAAAAAAAAAACCCAGCAAAAAACAGCTTCTTTGTTTGAAAAAAAAGACTCTTTCCTCCTTTCATTTCAGTCCATGAAGGCAATGTGAAAGGACACTCTAAAAGGAGACTCTAACGGTGAAATTATCTGGGGTCTTTAAGAGTCAATGCACAGCATATGGGCACAACCACATCTCTGTGTTCATAATAGCAGTCACTCATGACCATTGAGTGCAAACAGCAGCAAAGTGCAATTTGCACATACTGTGAATAGCATGAGGTGACCATTTACATTTATTATGAATCACAGGTATTTTACCGAATTCATTTTGTGCAAATAGTTTCTGGCAGTTAATTTTCAATCCAGGCCCCATGTGCTGTGAAAAGGTACATTAGGCCAACTATGAAAAACCATATAACAGATTATACATCCCTTTATCTAAAAGAAATGTGAAAATTACAACACTTGAATGCATGTTTCTCCTTGTTTGTAACGGTATCAATTTTATAAAACCTTTAGCTTTAGTAAAACTCAAGGGGTCTCATTCATGAAACATTTGTAAATATACAAGTAAATATGAGAGTGATTTGCACGTAAAAGAGACCTTCCCAAAAACGCATCTCCTGATTCACAAATACTTCTTAAACGTCAGATGTGATAGTGAAATGTGTGTGTGTTAATGAATTCCATTCAGTCATAAAGGGGACATGTGTGCATGCTCATTCTCAATTACCATAAATCCCGCAATTAAAACCGACTGACAACAACTACTGTATATATAGGCATCATATTATGACACCAAACCTGATAGGGAATCGAGACGCTGCGTCTAACGCTTTGGGAATGCTCCTGCGTGTGTGTGTCATTAAGCACGTATGGAATCAGTCCAATGAAGAGACGGAACGTCATAGGCGGGTGACTTCATCATCAGGAAACTATAAAGCACCCCAAAAACACAAGCGCAACAGCTTCTGATAGGCCAAAGGAAGTGCTAACGGGCATGCTGGGAGTATGGCAGAACAACACAGCGTCTCTTTCCCCATCAGGGAACTAGGGTTACATAAGTAACCGAGACGTATTATTTCAAGGGAACTCGAGCTGCGTCAAATGCTAATCCACACGTCGCCATAGGAGAGAGTGACCGTCATGTGGTATCTGAGTACACAGAGGATGAGAGCACCTGTGCGCGAACACCAAGCAGTACTGCGAGTTAATTAATAACGTGGTCTGTCTGTTCTGGTTTGAAATGAACGGTGTTGCCTCAAAGGCCTGGGATCAGCTGTGGATAATAGTGGAGTGTCCTCGTACAGCCAAAGGTCGTAAAAAATGAAGCTTAGCAGCATATTATAGATGCAGTTAATGGAGTTTCATCTGTAAATCAAACAGTCCCAGAAGTAAAAACATACTATAACAAAACATTACTATATAAAATATTTTTTTTTCAAAATGTCGTGTAAATATGTACCCGATTAAGGTGAATTAAAATGCAGCCTTAGTTATTAATGAGCAAAATATTCAGATGTTCAACTCACTATTTACGCGTGGCTGGGAGCAGGTGTAGATTTCTTTCTTACCAACTAACATTTGGAAAATATGAACATTTAAATGAATCTGAATCCGAAAATTTACGCCAGCACCACTTTACACATGATTTACACAAAAATTTGTTCTGCTCGTGTTTCATGAATGAGACCCAATGCTCAAATGTTAACCTTCCCCATGACCCAAAATGAAGACGGTAATGTACCAGTTAAAGTACAGTGAATAGGCACCTATACTGCAATTAATACTTGAAACATCTTCATACCATAGCATTTCATGACTTCATCATTTGAGCCATGTGAAATTGGACACCCCACAGTCTTGTAGACTTACTTTTAAAGGGATAGATCACAGGGATTCGTTGAACTTGTTTGCAGTTGGTTGCAGGTTCGATTCTCAATATCTGTCTGGGAATGACTGAGATGCCCTTTAGCAAAGCACCTAACCCCCAAGCGCTCCCTGGGCACCGCAACAAATGGCTGTCCACTGCTCTGGTTGAGTGTGTCCATGATTTGCTGTGTGTTCACTACTCGATGCTCCTGAATGTGTATGAACAAACTTGGACTGGGTTAAATGCAGAGGACAAATTTCGAGTATAGATGCATTTGGCATTCACGTCACTTTACTCCTCGTCACTTAAGTTCATTTCGCTTCCCTTTACTTCACTTCACCAAAAAACTAAAATTGTGCCATCAATTACTTACCCTCAAGCTGTTCCAAACCTGTATGACTGACTTCTGTGGGAAAATATATAATAATATAAAATATATTTTAAAGACTATGTTATATGTTTAATAGGTATGAGGAATTAGATATTTGTCCAGTGTACAGAAATAGATTGCAATCACAATGCAACAATTTAAGTTGTTATCATAAATGTATTGGTAGTATTCTTGAATGAGGTCCTAATATTTTCAAGTCATTAAACAACTCACAGAAACTTGTTAGAAAAGAAGAGACTAAAAATTGGCAACAGCTCAAGCTACTGACATTTTGGGGCCTTTTTTGGAGCAGTGCTGATTTCCATAGTCTTTCATTCAGTCAGCAAACTCCCTCAGCTTTCTGTTCATACAGTGACAATGTTAGCGCTTCTTCAGAACGTTTATTTATAAATAAACATTCTGAAGAACGCTGGCATTGTCACTGTATGAACTGTATATATATATAAATATTTTAAAACCATGAAAGTTATTTTTCCCTGCAGCTTAAAGGTGCATTGCGCAACATTTGATGTTAAAAATAGCCGTTTTCTGAACCCATACATGCTGAAACAATCGCCTGATGGGCTGAATGAGCCCTTCTCTGATCACTGCGATCGCCTCTATAATCCTGTACAGTGAAATATAAGAGAGATTCGGGCTCGATCATGTGCCTATGCTTTGCAGGATAGTGTATTCACCGCCATTCTCCATATCAGAGAAGACAACTCGAGCGACGCAACTTTAGTCAACTTTCTACAAAAGTAGAAGATGGATTCAAAGGGGCTGTTTAGCCTACATCTGGTCACTTCATGCGTTTTTTGTGATCGGATAACTTTGATCGGTAAAAAAGACCAGGTTGAATGATAAATTAAATAGATCTGAGAAAACGCATTGTGGCCAGGTGTAAAAACAGCCTCAAAGAGACCGGCTTGGCAGTTCATAACAAACCCCAACGCAAACTCTCACGTAAGACAAAGACAATACAACTTCTGTCTGTCCAGTGCCAGGCGTCGGAATAAGACGAGAGTCAACATCTGGGAAAAGGCTGTCAACAAATGGAGAGATCTCTGGGCGGTCTGCTCTAGGGCTCAAACGTGTTCATGAACGTGTTTCCATAATAATACAATCATAAGTGGATACAGTAAGCAAATAAAACAGTTCAGCATGGAGATTCGACTGGAAACAAAAGCCGAAGTTTTCTACTACCCCTGTTTTCCCCTCACACACACACACACACACACACACACACACACACACACAGTGTGTAATTTACTCGAATGCCTTTCCTTTCATATATTTTAAATGACTTGCAGATTTATAACTGTATTACCTCATTATGACTGTAACAAAAGATGTGTGCCGCACAGTGTTTCGGCTGATGCTCCTTTGGTTATGAACAGCTCGTGCAAATGTGCGTGTATGCGTGTATTCCATGAGCGCGCACGCAGTTTCGTTTATCGCCAGAGGGGGCGTAGTTCTGCAAAAACTCTGAGACTTGCGTTTTGCTCCTTTAAATACAACAGTCTGGTTACAAAGGCAATAAAACAATTATGTCATTATACCTTTTCAAGGCATGGAAATCCAGACTCAAATCCGAAAGATTAAGGATCTGGCATTGAGTAATGAAAATCGTGCATCTAGAGTGGCGGCACCAAGCATGTATTTGAAAGTCTCACTGCACGCAATTGGAAACCAACCTTTGCCGTATCCAGTCGGCAAAACAGCGAAAAATTCCTTCTTGCAAAGTAACGATTTGAGTGCCATCTTCTGTTGCCGCCGTCTCGGGGTAAAATTTGTGCAGGACAGTCGTGCCGTGTACCAGCTGCTTTGACGCGATCATCAAGTTAACTGACTCCCGCCTAACCGTTCTAATCGCACCAGTGCGATCGGTCGTTTCAGGGACCAGCCAAAAAGGATTACATCATGTGTGACCGTACGTTGGAAAGTGGCAAAAACTCTAACCTCACAAACTAAGACGTAGTTTTATAGTAACCTATGCTTCTCTAACCATTTATGCTTCTTTCCATATGGTGATGTGTATCTCCTTCTCTCGGGCGTTAACGGCTTCAGTGTACTTGGCGCGTCAGCACATACAATGGCTGCAACTACAGTTTGGTCTTCCCAGTGGACCAGCACAACAACCGTCTGGGTTGAGCTGAGGAGGAGACATCTCTAGGGTCTTCAAGTGGGCACTTTCCATCTTCAGTGTTTCGTCGACTAGCCTACTGACACCTAAGAGGGTTAGACAGTCCCCCAGTCCCCCACTCAGACTCAGCTCAGCTCACTGACCTTTACATCCCTCCTGCTGCTGAGGTTACCCCTTCCTCGTAGTTCACATGTGACCTAACCACAATCTCACAATCTGTCTGCAACCCAACCATATGTGCCAACCTGTTTGACTAAGGCTGTCAAGCCTCAGCTGTCTTCGTTAAAGTAGGTTCAATGGCAACAAATCCATTTGGCATACTACGAACCGCAAAAAAATAAATACATAAAAAACAACCCTCATTCATGTAATATACACAGGAATGTAATAACTGTAATTAAACTATACAAATAAAGCAATAGACTCTTCGAGATTTTCAAGAATTCTATGAAACTGTAGCGTGGCGGCCTGAACACAGCCAGCCAGAATAATTCCGACTCAACCACAGCCAGATGCTGTTCCTCTCTGCTGCTTTAGATAAGTTATTTACTGTGCGACACAACTCTTGGCCACTGAATCCGACGTCTCTGAGGAACCGGGTTGTAGAGCGTGCCACAAATCTTCAACAACCCACTTCCACTGGATAAACCTGGACTCTCTATCCTCCCTGTTCTGCTTCAGTGGTCAGATGAGCAACTGCAGTTTCTTCCTCTCATATGCCTCATCTACAGCATTCTCCCATGGCACTGTTAACTCTATCGGCTAACCAATGCGGGCTGATCCAGACCACAAAACAATATCTGGTCTGAGGTTAGTGGTGGCAATCTCAGCTGGAAAAATAAGCCATTGATCAAAATCAACCAGCATTTTCCAGTCCCTAGCAGCTTCTAGTTGTCCTGGGCAAGAGCTGTTTTTTAAAACCTTTTCTTGGTAGTTGCTCTCCTGGGCGGAGGAATATTGTCTTCTGTGTGTAATGTTTAGCCAGAGTAGGCGGCAACTTATTGGTCATGTTACGCTTGCCTTCCAATGCTAAATCCAAACATTGCAGTACTTGGTCATGGCACCAAGTAAACTTACCTTGACTAAGAGCCACATTACATCCTGTCAAAATGTGGCAGGTGATGAAAACAAAGCACAAGAGCGATCCTCTCCAACCCAGAGGTTTAGGTTCTGTGGTGATTGGAGAACATCTGATCACCTGATAAGGAAACTGATCCTACTCTCTTCCATTGACCAAAGGTCTTGCCAGCCATTCTTGCATGGTTCCACACTCTCCCATCTCATCCACTTTCCCTGCTTAGCCTGGGAAATGGCCTTTATACACCTCATCCTCTCCTCCTGCTTTTGCACCTCATTGACTACCAGCTTCCTCCTTTGAGCTGGGCCTGCCTTGTGCAATTTAGGAGGAGCAAAACTGAGCCCAAAAGCCCCTTTTCCATGCTGTACCTGTCACACGATATCACCAATTTAAAGGGCAGCCTTTGCCTCTATCACAGATTTCTTTGCTGGCAACTTTCTACCAGTTTTTAACACAGGTGCTGCCTCCCTTACACATTTGTTCGCGTGATTCTACTAAGGTCATTTTCAGTCTGACCTTGACGCCATTGTTGTAGTCAAGACCAGCTCTACTCGAGTCCGAGTCGAGACCGAGACCAAAAGGGAGTTCGAGTCCGAGTCGTAGACCGAGACCATAGAGAATAGAGCCCGAGTCGAGGCCGAGACCATAGAGGGTTGAGTCCGAGTCGAGGCCGAGACCAAAGAGTTTGCCAGTCCGAACTCGAGACTCGAGACCAAGACCAAAGGGAGTCGAGACCGAGTTGAGACTGAGACCATAGAGAGTAGAGTCAGAGTCGAGACTGAGACCATAGAGGGTTGAGTCCAAGTCGAGGCCGAGACCAAAGAGAGTCGAGTCCGAGCTCGAGACCGAGACCAAAGACAGTCAAGTCCGAGACCATAGAGGGTTGAGTCCGAGTCGAGATCGAGACCAAAGACCGTTGAGTCTGAGTCGAGACCGAGACCATAGAGGATCGAGTCCGAGTCGAGGACCAAGACCATAGAGAGTCGAGTTGAGTCCAAAGTGAGACCAGAGAGGTTGGATAACCTAAGGTTGGGTCTAAAACCAGACTTAAAGATATCTTTAAGAATATGTAGAAAATTTGGTGGTAACAATAAAATTGCCACCATACTCAAACAGTAAACCAAATAAACAATGGAATCTTGTACATTGTAATGGTAAAAAGGCCACATAGTGGTGTAAAGGCGATTTTATTGCAGTTGCGCACAAGAAAGTCAGCAGTCTTTGGACATTTCAATCAAACAATTTAAAGAAATATTAACATACAGCAATAAATCATGACATTTTGAATGGGACTCGAGTGGACTCGGGAATAAGAGTCCTAATATGTTCGAGTACGAGTCAATTCCGAATCAAAATGCACACGAGTCCATGACAAGACTGAGACCATTAATATATGAACTTCGAGAACCGAGTCCGAGTCTCGAGTACACAACACTGCTTGACGCACTTAAACTCCTCGGTTAAAGCAGAGACTGGCAGCTGCAATATCCCTTTACAATAAAGTCCCACTCTGCTGAGCCATTTCATTTTGTAATGCTGTCATATTTTAAGTATCTTCATTTCAGGGCATTTCTTAGCAAATGTTGGCATGTGAATTATTCAATTAATCAGCATACCATATAAAATATTTTAATCAATATTTGTATCGATTAACAGCCCATCATTCAATTATATTGCATAATCTACTAAGTAAAGACTGGGAACAACAGTCAATTAAACCTGCAATATCTGTCACATCAGGCCTCTTCAGCAGAAGACTTATGTAAAAAACTGAAGCTCAATTGAGCAGAGAGAATACAGCTGGAAAGAGGAACTATAGATGAAGCAGTAGACCTCAACATACAGGTAACTCCCCCCTCACTCACTCACGCACTCGCACTCGCACTCTCACTCTCACTCTCTCTCTCTCTCTCTCTCTCTCTCTCTCTCTCTCTCTCTCTCTCTCTCTCTCTCTCTCTCTCTCTCTCTCTCACACACACACACACACACACACACACACAAACACACACGCACACACACACTCTCACTCTTGTCTATTTTTCCCTGGGTGGTAGCGAAGGGAGAACACACATTGACACAGATATGAGCAAAGTGAGACTGACAGCTGCTGCAGCTCACCTTAAACACACTTTAATTGAATTACCATCCAAGCACATAGCTAGATACGTTGGATGCACTGACTGAAAATGTGGGGGACAATTTCTAATTTCATTTTCTAAGCGGTGCAGAAAGCTTTGCCAGATGAATTTCTTGAGCAGGAATTTGTGCCTTGAGTGCCACTTATACATCGCATACAGCAAACTGACTTCTTATGGAATGATTTGAATGTCACTGTCTTCAGTGAAATTATTAACTTTGATATGTGTGCCGTGAGTATGTATTTAGTATAATATATCAAGCTCATATTTGTTCAGTAAGCATTTAAAAAAAATACTGTGTGTGTGGCTATATAAATGATTAAAGTTAATACTGTAGCTATTAATTACAAAATGTTACCTATTTGCTAAATATTTATATATATATATATATATATATATATATATCATATATTAGTTTAGCAATGAAGTTGAAAAGAAGTTAAAAAAGTTGTTTAAAAACACACCACAAAATGCAACTTTCAGACACCTTTTTATATTTTAGCTCAACTATCAAGAATTTAAATGCACAGGATAGTGGGATATCATAGGCAGGATATCATCAAGCTGCCTTCAAAATCTATCAAATGAATCCATCTCAGTAAACAGAATGTTACACAATCATTGGATTCATTGGATTGTTGCTTTCCTGGCTCTGTTTCTCGGCTTTCAGATGCAGCCGGTTTGTTCACCTTTTTCACCTAATTTATTCACTTGAATTTATCATCCATTGCTCAGATGAAGAACTCACTAATTAGATGTTCCCAAATGCAAATTCTTAATGATCTGAAAAAGTGATTATACTTGTAACCTGTCAGAAATTAGGCATTTCATGTTGGAGCTTATTACCTGAAATTATGCTTATTAGCATAACTAAACACAAAGTAGTTTTTATAATTCTCAAATGCAGACATCAATTACTTAAAAATGAAAATTCTGTCATCGTTTACTCAACATCACGCTGTTCCAACCAGTATGACATTCTTTCTGGAGGAAGGAACGTCTTATATTTTCTAATCAATATGGCTGATGAAAGTGAAAGATGACTACAGCTGTAAACAGGAGGCAAAAGCCCCATTAATAGATCATTTATAATGTCCGTATGACTTATGTCCGTATGTGCACAAGGTTTGTAAAATTGTTTGATAATTTTAATCTTGCTCTGTGTACTGCATCAAACGATTCACTGTAATGTTCCAATTCCAAAGAATGATTCATTCATAAATCAGAAATTCCTAATTATTTCAAAAGAAAAAGATCAAAAGAACAAATCATTCATATAATGTAGATCTCTACTTCTCTCGTAAGTAGTATGAACCACTTTATGCTGCTTTCAAATAATGTTCATATTAATTTAAAAGGTTATTCTTTTAAAAAGTATGTTGTGCTCCACAGTAAGAAAGCCACAAGGATTTTTACATTTGGGTGAACTATTCTCAGTTTAGGTTTAAATCAAACAGTCTCATTCCTTCTCAGTTCCTGTCATCTCTCCTTTCACTGTAAAAAGATAACTGTGAAATTTACCGTAACTTGCTAGCAGCAATTAGCTAGTAAATTGCTGTAGTTAATTTTACAGTATGCTTACTGTAAATTTAATCACATTAACTTTAAAAACTAATGTTAAAGTTTTTACAGTAATAATCAAAGTACTGTGTTTCATCACCACACATATTTTACTACTGGCGTCACCAGTGGATTGGCGTCAGCATATTGGCGTCACCAGTGGACGTCGCGGGTAGACCTAAAACGAATCGGAGCGATGAAGGAGATGACGTTTGCAGAGCGGCTCCGAGTGTTAAACATCTCCGAGTAACATCTCCGAGTGTTGTTCTTTGCTCGGTTTTTAACAAAAAGGAAACGTTCAAATCGCTTAAAAACAGACGCAATAGCTGATTCGAGCGAGTGATGTTCGACGACGGCGTCCATACTTTCTAATGTAAGCTACAAAATCTGCTTCAAAATCCCAGCGCTGTCGTCATCAAGTAAAGCCCGGCCCAACGTTTCTGATTGGTGCTGCGATTTCTGCGGACTGGAAATGGGTTTGAATGAGCTCTTTGCCAGACTAACTTTCAGAGCAAATCTAAATTTGCCGGAATTGTTGAGTTTTCCCAGGCTACTGTTCCATATAAATTGTTGCTAAAAGCTATCCACCCCTGCCTACATAATTGTTTGACTGAAGGACGCAAGTCCCTAGTAAAGATGAAATGTCTCCATGTCTTGAGTGGACACTTTTCTCACCTCTCGCTATGGCCTCATCCATCTTAAATAACACTAGACCATTCCTAAATCTACACTTTGTGATGACAGCTGGAGCCCCTATTAAAAACAGTTCTGTCATCCTTTGTCTATGTGTGTATGTGTCAAGCAGAAAGCTGAATGACTGCATCAGCCTGCATCAGAAAAAAAAATATCTGTCCTTAACGCCGCCTTCACACTGGCAGTTGAAATCAGCTCCGTAATACGCAATACGTTCCCTACGGACGTCGTACTACACAGTGAAAAGCGTCAGACGCCGGTAGAACAAAAGAGAGAAAGGTTGATTCTGTCAGTTCTGTATGATCTCTCTGATGAGGGTTATATTAGACATATTAATAGGAAGGCTGCTGACATGTCAGGTCGACTAAAAACTGTGATATGGTGATCAATAGTTTAATGTCTGCCTACAATTTAATTGTATTAACTGCCCCCCTAATAATGTTAGAAAGTCATGAAAATAAAAAAATGACATGACAACTTCTCGTTATAAAATCATTATTTATTTTACTAAACGTTAATAATTCAGGTTTGTTTATCAGTACCATAGCAACGCTCAACTTCCGCTGGAATTTTCGGATAGGAACCATCCGTAGCTTTTCGCAAGAGTTCAAATTTTTTAATGCATCCGGATGACCAACGGACATGATTTTTTTCGCACCGCACTCGGTCCCGTTTCGGACCCATTCGCATGCGGTCTGCGAATCTCCATAGGAAATGAATGACTTCCGGTCGTTTCGTAGCCGCATCGAAACTGATTTCAACTGCCAGTGTGAAGGCGGCGTAGAGACTGAGCTTGAAAGAGACACTCTTTTGTGGCACATAAGCCAGCCTCTCATGGTAAACAGGACTACAAAGGCTTCTCAGGGCTAGAAACTTTGCCTCAGTCCTCTACATTGATTTCAACACAATACAACGTCACCTGCTCATCAAGAAATCACATGACCTCAATATCCCCCAATTTCTCATTCACTGGATCAATAACTTCCTCAGCAATAGACCGCAGACCGTCAGAATTGGCTCAACAATATTATTAGCATCATCACCAACAATGATGCCCCACAGGGCTGTGTTCTCGGCCCCTTCCACTTCACCCTGTACACTAACAACTGTTATAATATAATAATAATAATAAGTTTATGTTATATAGCGCCTTTCTCAAACCCAAGGTCGATTTACATAGTGGCAAGGAAAGTATACACAACAGCAACAACCAAAACAATACAACAAAGACAAGTTATCAATATGAAGCTATGAGTTTGGTGTGGAGAAATGATCATTAAACAAAAAGGTCTTGAGATGAGCTTTAAAGAGGGGAAGTGAAGGACAGTCACGAAGAGGTTGTGGGAGGCTGTTCCAGAGTTTGGGGGCCAAGACACTGAAGGATCTGCCACCCAGGGTGGAAAGTCTGGAGCGGGGGATAGTCAAGAGATTTTGGTCAGAGGATCTGAGTGAGCGGGATATAGCCCATCACTACTTAATACAAATACACTGATGATGACATTGCCATAGTTGGATTACCCAACAACAAAAATACCATCACAGCATATCAGGACTCAATTTCACAGTTTCCACAGTGGTGTCAGAACAATTACCTCCTAATAAACACAGACAAAACAAAAGAGTTGGTCATGTACATATCCAAATCACCACCTGGACTGAACCATTCCCACATCCACGGTCAACTTATCGAACAGGTTGGTAGCTTTAAGTACATGGGACTCATTATATATTATAAAATCAACTTCAAGGAACATGTCACTGCCATCCAGAAACGTGCACAGCAAAGACTACATGTAATATGCAAACTGAAAGCCCTCTCTTTTGCCCCACATCTCCAGCTACTCCTTTACAAAAGCCAAAAGCATCATTCAACCCACCCTGCTGTACTGCTCAACCTGTTTCTACACAATGCTTGCTTCTAAAACTATCATTCTCCCCACACACAGCCTATCAGACATGAATGACACAGCCATCATCACATGCCCAGCACGTGCAATAGCAGCTAGCACAGACCATCCCCTGAATAAATTCTTCATATCCTCCCATCCGGTCGCAGATACAGAGCGCTAACCTGGACTAAAGCCTATAACAAAAAAAAAGGTTTGTCCCCACCGCCACCACAGTGCTGAACAAACTGTAATACTGTCACCCCCCACTTCAGTTGCCTTGTAGTTTTCACATTTGATGTGTTTATCTGGGTCTCTTTATGAGCTGTGTGTTTGTATATGTATTTGGGAGCCCGTTCTCATCCTTTGGCATCAAATGTGTGACTGTAAAACAAACTGAATGCCACAGGCGGAAAAACTGAATGGATTTTTGATAAGTGAAATGATAATTGACGTTGCATTATAACACAGTCTCATCCCAATTCGTCATATAACTGACGTTTTGGGACGTCTTTTGACCATTCGTCAATATATGCCTTTTTAGGGCCCCCTTAAACGTCGGTAGATGACGATCCCGAGTCGTCATACAACTGACGCTTTACCTTTAACGTCAGTTAGGTGACGAGTTGGGTTTAGGGTTAGGTTTAGGTCTGGGGTAGAGTTAGGATCCCATAACGTCATCTACCGACGTTTAAGGGGGCCCTAAAAGTCGTATATTGACGAATGGTCAAAAGACGTCCCTAAACGTCAGTTATATGACGAATTGGGATGAGACTGCGCTGCGCATTAATGTAGGAAAATTAAATTTTCTTTAAAAACTGTAACATGTTTTGTTCCTGTTAACCCCGTCTGAGATCATGAGTTCGTAGTGTGATCTTTTTACCTGCATCTCCCATCCCGCTGGTTCTGCCCAGCTCAATGTCTCCTGTGTTTCTGCTAATTCCTTCTAATTCCTTACAGCTCTTAGTCTCAAGATTCCCACCCAGCCTCCCTTTTCCACCTCCTCTTTCAATATCAGCCAGTCCGTCAGCCCCATCTCAGCTGTCTCCCATCAGCCCCTCGACTTGACCTCCCCTCTGTGGTGTGGATCCATCTCGGGCCTTCTGTCATTCAGTTCCTCCCAGGCGAGTGGATCCCAGTTATGATGTGAAAATTAGCCTTTCAGATGAATATGTTGACACTCCTTTAGTACCAATTAGCTCAACCAAACAATATTTATAATTGTGTACTAGAACTGCACAATGGTCAAGAGGAATCTTCCACTTTACCATATTCCACCTTACAAAACAACTTCAGTTCAGAAAAAATGATACATACTCTTGTAACATTTTCCACCTTTATGCAGGTCAACATTTCTAGCTGTTGCTGTTCTGTGAGCTGCTTTGATCAAAGCATGGTTTTTGTAACTAATAATTAAAAAATTTTGCAGGGCTCAGAAAACCTTGTACCGACACATCCAGTCTCGCTTCATTGATTGTACTCTGACTCTAATGCTACGTTCACACTGCAGGGCTTAATGCTCAATTCCGATTTTTTAAAAAATTTCATTTTGCAAGGCCGTTCACATTTCCAATTAAATGTGGCCTTTTGTGATCTCCTGTGTGAACGTGAAATGACCCAGAAGTGACCCGCATGCGCAGAAGAGTACTCAACGGTCAACGACGTCACTTGTTGTTTGCGGAAGTAGCTAAATGGATGTCTTACAGTGGAGCTCGTTTAGCAATATTGAAGTTATTTTCACAACAGAGCCAGCACACTTACAATCTTCTCGTTTTAAGAAGAAAATTAAACAGAGAAGTGTGTGGGTGCGGAGTCGCAGCTAGGAGTGATGGGATACTGATGTGAGTGGCTTAACTGATACAGAATTCATCAGTAACTTCCGAATGACCAGATCCACCTTCGATTGTGTTTGTGAGCGCCTCCGATCAACTCTGTCACGGGAAGAGACACGTCTGCGCGGACCATAACAGTGCAGAAACGCATTGGAGTTGGCATGTATCGGCGAGCTACAGGTGCGTGCAATGACGTGCGTGTCGGATATATGTGACCTGGTCGTTCAGATTGCAGTCGCATTTCAAAAGACCGGATACATATCGGATTTGGACAACATACCCAAGTGGCCTGGGAAAAGATTGGATCTGTGTCGTTCAGACTGTCATGAAAAAGTCAGATACAGGTCACATATGGGCAAAACAATCGGAATTAGGTCGTTTCAGCCTGCAGTGTGAACGTAGCCTAAGTCGCTTTTGAAGAAATCATTAACCTAGGGAATTCCATTTTCTAAGTCACTTTTGAAGAAATCATTACCCTAGGGATTCTCATTTTCCCCACTGTGCATTGTGAATCAATAAGTTATAATAATGCATTTTTAACATCTGCTTATTTTTGTAACTTAGCTGAAGATCAAATTCAAATTATTTGGTTTCTTTTGACCAATTTATGAAGAAATCACATGGTTGTCACATATTTTTTTTTCCTGCAGTTAGAAGTGACGTTGGTCTGAGAAAAAATAGTTTATGCATTTTATGTTCTGTATTTTCTCATTTCACAGGTGTGGTTTTGTTTTCATCAAATGTGCAGCATTTGGCCACAGTTAATTTAAGGGGAGCACATTAGGACTGTTCTCTCAAGCACAGGGCTGACGGATCACATTAGAATTTGTCATTTCATCTGCAACGGTTTGAAGCCGGTCTGCCGATTACTTTTGCGAACCTCTCAGTGTCTAAAAGACTTCGGCAAACAAAACCTAAAGCAAATATTTGGTGCAGCCTGCCTTCAAAAATATGATTACTGCCTCTTAACTTTGAAATTCTGACCTGCTGTTGTCTGAAATTATGTTTTACCACCTCTCTGGACCAAATGTTATTGGATTAAATGTAAGTAGATTTATTGCTTCTATCTTCTCAAAAACAAACAATATGGTTGGCCCACATTTTTTGTTGACATTTAGGCACAAAGAAAGCACAGTAAATCGATTGCACCTCCAAATAAGATGACCTTGTCCTAAGAGAGACTGGGATTGATCAATACCTACATCGAGAAGGTGACCTCTTACTCGAGTCACCTGGGCACCAGCTCTTCAGGGATGTGTGCTGTACATCTGAATGAGTGGAGCATGTGCTCTCCCAAAGAACTAATGACTTCAGCTTCAAAAATAACCCCCTTGAAACAATCCGTTCACAGCTGGAGTTGAGCACTGTTCAATCTGTGTCCCGGTTTATAGGTTTATTTCTGCTCTGGTTCATACACTCTATAGTGACTATATGACTGGCACTGAGCATTCAGCACACCTATCAATCAAAAATGTGCATAGAGACCAACTGTCAATGAGGAGAGAGCTGCACTAGTCCATCAGTTCTCTTCTAATGATTGCAGCCTGGTGTAAGCATAAAAACTTCAAATTGCTCTCTCTGGTCTCTAATGGTGTGGACACTGGCCAGCTCAATGATGTTTCCATTAGAAGTTCACTGCACCTTCAGCTTTCATCCATCTAAAAGGCTTCCATTTGAAAACATCTTGCACTATGCAATAAAAAAATCGACACCTTACAAGCAGTGTCTGAAAAAAAAATGCTGTAAACAGAGATAGAAAGGCAATAAGTGCCCTTGAAAGCCACTAGAGGGCACTCCACATCAGACTATTATCACTCTCTCACAAACTACATTTCCCATAACTCACTGCCTGGACTCATTATCATTAGCCATGTTTCCATCCACTTGTCAATCGAATTATTCGAAGTTCGGTCAAAAAACATGTGCGAATAAAGCTGGTGAAAGTGTGTCTCCA
>JAQIUQ010001751.1:362500-377970 GCA_030378365.1 Hybognathus amarus | reverse complement strand
GCATCGTTACGATGTTGCTGGACAATTATTTAAAACATAATTCCCGACTTTTGCCGAACTGTCGTGAAACTTAGAGCACGAAAGTTGTTTGGCCTGATGTGATCTATGAGTGTACCCAGTTTCATATTAATTGCATGCACGTGTGTTTGATTTATGGACAAATGTTCGAATCCTAAAAGAATGCATCCTAAAAGAATGGTAAAGTTTGATGCGTCGCCACGGCAACAGTTTCAAAGATATCAAGAATCCATTCATAGGTCTTCATCTGCCGTGTATTTACATTATACAGATGAAGTTTGAAGCAAATCGGGTAAAAATAAGAGGGTGATTTCAAAGCATTTTGAAAGTGACACACTTCCTGCTGCCAGTTGGTGGCGCTATAACTTTGACTCACAATAGTCACATCCATGTGATTGTCCTCTTACAGCGAACGCACTGCTGAAGTTTCATCCAGATCAGTTAATGTATGCTGAAGTTATGACACACTTCCTGTTTCACGTCTTCTCGCCATAGTTTCGTTTCCCCGCCGACGGCTAAACCGTTCCAGATATCAAAAATCCCCACACAAACTTTCATCCTCAATGTCTTGACTTCACGCTGACCGAGTTTTGTCGAATTTGGATCAGAGCTCTAGGAGGAGTATTTAAAAGTTCATTGCGTGTGTTTTACAAAAAAACCTCAATAGCCGACTTCCTGTTGGGCTGGGGAAAGTAAGAACGCGAGGTATAGATGAAATTCTGCTATCGACATGTGTACCGAGTTTCATATTATTACATGCAAGTGTGTTTGAGTTATGGACCAGGTGTTCGTAACCCCATTTCCAGGGGGCCGCTCACGAGCTCGCCCTGCCACGCCCGGTAAGTACCAGCTTCAGCCCGGCTCTGATGGCCGCGGGTTCTGACCCGTGTGCAAAGTTTCAAGAGTTTTCGAGCATGTCAAGGGCCCCAAAAGTGCCCGAATAGTCGCTAGAAAAAAAAAAAAAAAAAAATAATCGGGAAAAGTATAGGGCTCGTGCCTTTCAGGGCTTGGGCCCTAAATTAAACATTACAAATAAAAAATAAATTTGTAGAAACTATATGGCTGTAGCGCCCTTTCAGGGTTGTGACTTTTAACCTTAAATCGGAAGGAAAACATGAGGTTTCTGCGTTCTTCTGATTTAAGAAATATAAATATAGCTGCGAGAGCGATTGCGTGCCAAGCCGGTGGTACCACCCCGGTGCCTAAAGGCACCGGGATGGCGGGACCGCCGGCTTTGGCCCTCCATCGCTGCTCGCAGCTATATTTATATATATATATATATATATATATATATATATATATATATATATATATATATATATAAAGCCGGTGGCACCGCCACCTTGGTGCCTTTAGGGTTATTCTGCTACGACGTGCAAAAACGGAACCCCTGCTTTGGAATACATACTAGTATGTATTCCACAATTGGAATACATACTAACATACTAGTCAGAACTGAATAGTTGATATCTGAATGACAGATCACCATAGAAGTCACTGGAAAAAATGTGACTAGTAACAAAAGAATAGTTACTAGTCACCATTGAAATAAGTACTAGTGTCTAATGAATAAGTACTAGTATCTATTTAATAGGTACTAGTATCTAATGAATAAGTACTAGTAACTAATTAATAAGCATTGGTATGTAATGAATAAGGACTAGCATCTAATGAATAAGTACTAGTATCTAATAAATAAGGACTAGTGTCTAATGAATAAGTACTAGTATCTTTAAAAAGGTACTAGTACCTAAAGAATAAACACTAGTATCTAAAGAAAAGGCACTAGTATCTAAAGAATAAGCACTAGTAGCTAATGAATAAGTACTAGTACTTAATGGAATAGATACTAGTATCTAAAATAAGTACTAGTAGCATGAAAATAGAGACTAGTAGGTTAAAATGATTAAATGTTAAAACGGCTTGCCATACTCTATCTGTCGTTTCGACTAGTCACAATTACGTTACAGATATCTTAAATGATAATACAAACTATCCAAAATGTAATTACGACTAGAAAGACGTTGTTGATATCTACAATGTTAATTACGAATAGTCAAACTTAGCTTTTAAATGTTAAAAGGGCTTGCCATACAGAAGTGTAGGCTCAGAGAGACACTCAACATTTTCAAACCAAAATATCTGACTTTCTGTGGGTCCTAGCTCATGAGTGTAAATTAGAAAGTTGTCCGGCTTGAGGAGAATATATGAATATATGAAACGATGAGATCAACATGTGTACTGAGTTTCATATTATTACATGCAAGCGTGTTTGATTTATGGACCAAGTTTTGGACCCCGTTCCAGGGGGCGCTGTCAGCCCCCTTGCCACACCCGGGTACCATCTTCAGCCCGGCTCTGATGGCTGTGGGATCTGACCTGTGTGCAAAGTTTCAAGAGTTTTCAAACCCATTAAGGGCCCCAAAAGCCGCTAAGAGACTCAAAATCATCAAAAAAAGGAATGTTAAAGTTTGATGCGTTGCTATGGCAACATTATCTTAGATATTGAATAATGCTTTCACAGCTCTTCATCTGGCGTGTGTTTACATTATACAGATGAAGTTTGAAGCAAATCGGGTAAAAGTAAGAGTGTGATTTCAAAGCATTTTGAAAGTGAAACACTTTCTGCTGCCAGTTGGTGGCGCTATATATTTGCACTGCACATCCATGTGATCGACCTCTTACAACGAACACACTGCTGAAGTTTCATCAAGATCAGTTAATGTATGCAGAAGTTTTAACACACTTCCTTTTTGATTTATTTACTTACTTTTTTGATTTATGGACCAAGTTAATTTAATTAATACACTAATTATATAAAACTATTGTCAATGCACTACAATTAAACAGGTTATATGCCTTTACTTATAAAAAAATAAAAATAAAAACTTATTTAAAAAATACCAGGCTTAGAAATGTATTTACTTTAGCAGGCCAGACACACAGTGAAATGATTAAGCCCCCTCCCCTGCACACACACACACAGAGACTGTGTGTCAAAAGACTCAATCACACACACACACAGACTGTGTGACAGGCCTAGGCTCAGAAAGAGCATGATCATATTCAAACTACAATATCTGACTTTCTGTGGGTTTGAGTTATTATTGTTAAATTTAGGGCCCAAGCCTGAAAGGGCGCAGAGCCCTATTGTTTTCCTTCCGATTATTTTTTTTTTTTATTTTTTTTTTTTTTTTTTTTTTTTTTTTTTCTAGCGACTATTCGGGCACTTTTGGGGCCCTTAACATGCTCGAAAACTCTTGAAACTTTGCACACGGGTCAGAACCCGCGGCCATCAGAGCCGGGCTGAAGCTGGTACCCGGGCGTGGCAGGGCGGCTCGTCAGCGCCCCCTGGAATGGGGTCCGAACACCTGGTCCATAACTCAAACACACTTGCATGTAATAATATGAAACTCGGTACACATGTCGATAGCAGAATTTCATCTATACCTCGCGTTCTTACTTTTTACCCCAGCCCAACAGGAAGTCGGCTATTGAGGTTTTTTTGTAAAACACACGCAATGAACTTTTAAATACTCCTCCTAGAGCTCTGATCCAAATTCGACGAAACTCGGTCAGCGTGAAGTCAAGACATTGAGGATGAAAGTTTGTGTGGGGATTTTTGATATCTCGAACGGTTTGGCCGTGGCGAGGAAACGAAATTATGGCGAGAAACGTGAAACAGGAAGTGTGTCATAACTTCAGCATACATTAACTGATCTGGATGAAACTTCAGCAGTGCGTTCGCTGTAAGAGGACGATCACATGGATGTGACTATTGTGAGTCAAAGTTATAGCGCCACCAACTGGCAGCAGGAAGTGTGTCACTTTCAAAATGCTTTGAAATCACCCTCTTATTTTTACCCGATTTGCTTCAAACTTCATCTGTATAATGTAAATACACGGCAGATGAAGACCTATGAATGGATTCTTGATATCTTTGAAACTGTTGCCGTGGCGACGCATCAAACTTTACCATTCTTTTAGGATGCATTCTTTTAGGGATTCGAACATTTGTCCATAAATCAAACACACGTGCATGGATTAATATGAAACTCGGTACACTCATAGATCACATCAGGCCAAACAACTTTCGTGCTCTAAGTTTTACGACAGTTCAAACGGAAGTCGGGAATTATGTTTTTTTTTTTAAAATAAATGTCCTAGAAAAACATCAAATTACAACCCATGCTGTTACCAATCACCACCAAACTCGGTGTGCATGAAGTCAAGACATTGAGGATGCTAAATTCCGGACGGATTTGTGATATCTCGAACGGTTTGGCCGTGGCGGATTTTTTTGACTAAAAAAGGACACATAAAGTGTGTTATAACTTGGTTAGTTTTACTGACAGTTACAAAACTTGCCGTGTATATTGTTCTATTCAAGCCAAACAACTTTCTAATTAACAATAATAAGCTCAAACCCACAGAAAGTCAGATATTGTAGTTTGAATATGATCATGCTCTTTCTGAGCTTAGGCCTGTCACACAGTCTGTGTGTGTGTGTGTAGGGGGAGGGGGCTTAATCATTTCACTGTGTGTCTGGCCTGCTAAAGTAAATACATTTCTTAAGCCTGGTATTTTTAAAATAAGTTTTTATTTTTATTTTTTTATAAGTAAAGGCATATAACCTGTTTAATTGTAGTGCATTGACAATAGTTTTATATAATTAGTGTATTAATTAAATTAACTTGGTCCATAAATCAAAAAAGTAAGTAAATAAATCAAAAAGGAAGTGTGTTAAAACTTCTGCATACATTAACTGATCTTGATGAAACTTCAGCAGTGTGTTCGTTGTAAGAGGTCGATCACATAGATGTGAGTCAAATATATAGCGCCACCAACTGGCAGCAGAAAGTGTTTCACTTTCAAAATGCTTTGAAATCGCACTCTTACTTTTACCCGATTTGCTTCAAATGTAAACACACGCCAGATGAAGAGCTGTGAAAGCATTATTCAATATCTAAGATAATGTTGCCATAGCAACGCATCAAACTTTAACATTCCTTTTTTTTGATGATTTTGAGTCTCTTAGCGGCTTTTGGGGCCCTTAACGGGTTTGAAAACTCTTGAAACTTTGCACACAGGTCAGATCCCACAGCCATCAGAGCCGGGCTGAAGATGGTACCCGGGTGTGGCAAGGGGGCTAGACAGCGCCCCCTGGAACGGGGTCCAAAAACTTGGTCCATAAATCAAACACGCTTGCATGTAATAATATGAAACTCAGTACACATGTTGATCTCATCGTTTCATATATTCATATATTCTCCTCAAGCCGGACAACTTTCTAATTTACACTCATGAGCTAGGACCCACAGAAAGTCAGATATTTTGGTTTGAAAATGTTGAGTGTCTCTCTGAGCCTACACTTCTGTATGGCAAGCCCTTTTAACATTTAAAAGCTAAGTTTGACTATTCGTAATTAACATTGTAGATATCAACAACGTCTTTCTAGTCGTAATTACATTTTGGATAGTTTGTATTATCATTTAAGATATCTGTAACGTAATTGTGACTAGTCGAAACGACAGATAGAGTATGGCAAGCCGTTTTAACATTTAATCATTTTAACCTACTAGTCTCTATTTTCATGCTACTAGTACTTATTTTTTAGATACTAGTATCTATTCCATTAAGTACTAGTACTTATTCATTAGCTACTAGTGCTTATTCTTTAGATACTAGTGCCTTTTCTTTAGATACTAGTGTTTATTCTTTAGGTACTAGTACCTTTTTAAAGATACTAGTACTTATTCATTAGAAACTAGTCCTTATTTATTAGATACTAGTACTTATTCATTAGATGCTAGTCCTTATTCATTACATACCAATGCTTATTAATTAGTTACTAGTACTTATTCATTAGATACTAGTACCTATTAAATAGATACTAGTACTTATTCATTAGACACTAGTACTTATTTCAATGGTGACTAGTAACTATTCTTTTGTTACTAGTCACATTTTTTCCGTTGACTTCTATGGTGATCTGTCATTCAGATATCAACTATTCAGTTCTGACTAGTATGTTAGTATGTATTCCAATGCAGGGGTTACGTTTTTGCACGTCGTGCAGAATAACCCTAAAGGCACCAAGGTGGCGGTGCCACCGGCTCTATATATATATATATATATATATATACATATACAATATAGCTGCGAGCAGCGACGTGAGGGCCAAAGCCGGCGGTACCGCCATCCCTGGTGCCTTTAGGTAACTAAGGCACCGGGGTTGCGGTGCCACCGGCTTGGGCCCGCAATCGCTGCTCGCAGCTATATTTAGAAAGTTGTTTGGCTTGAATAGAACAATATACACGGCAAGTTTTGTAACTGTCAGTAAAACTAACCAAGTTATAACACACTTTATGTGTCCTTTTTTTAGTCAAAAAAATCCGCCACGGCCAAACCGTTCGAAGATATCAAAAATCCGTCCGGAATTTAGCATCCTCAATGTCTTGACTTCATGCACACCGAGTTTGGTGGTGATTGGTAACAGCATGGGTTGTAATTTGATGTTTTTCTAGGACAATTATTTAAAAAAAAAAAACATAATTCCCGACTTCCGTTTGAACTGTCGTAAAACTTAGAGCACGAAAGTTGTTTGGCCTGATGTGATCTATGAGTGTACCGAGTTTCATATTAATCCATGCACGTGTGTTTGATTTATGGACAAATGTTCGAATCCCTAAAAGAATGCATCCTAAAAGAATGGTAAAGTTTGATGCGTCGCCACGGCAACAGTTTCAAAGATATCAAGAATCCATTCATAGGTCTTCATCTGCCGTGTATGTACATTATACAGATGAAGTTTGAAGCAAATCGGGTAAAAATAAGAGGGTGATTTCAAAGCATTTTGAAAGTGACACACTTCCTGCTGCCAGTTGGTGGCGCTATAACTTTGACTCACAATAGTCACATCCATGTGATCGTCCTCTTACAGCGAACGCACTGCTGAAGTTTCATCCAGATCAGTTAATGTATGCTGAAGTTATGACACACTTCCTGTTTCACGTTCTCGCCATAGTTTCGTTTCCTCGCCACGGCCAAACCGTTCGAGATATCAAAAATCCCCACACAAACTTTCATCCTCAATGTCTTGACTTCTACGCTGACCGAGTTTCGTCGAATTTGGATCAGAGCTCTAGGAGGAGTATTTAAAAGTTCATTGCGTGTGTTTTACAAAAAAACCTCAATAGCCGACTTCCTGTTGGGCTGGGGTAAAAAGCAAGAACGCGAGGTATAGATGAAATTCTGCTATCGACATGTGTACCGAGTTTCATATTATTACATGCAAGTGTGTTTGAGTTATGGACCAGGTGTTCGGACCCCATTCCAGGGGGCGCTGACGAGCCGCCCTGCCACGCCCGGGTACCAGCTTCAGCCCGGCTCTGATGGCCGCGGGTTCTGACCCGTGTGCAAAGTTTCAAGAGTTTTCGAGCATGTTAAGGGCCCCAAAAGTGCCCGAATAGTCGCTAGAAAAAAAAAAAAAAAAAAAAAAAAAAAAATAATCGGTAGGAAAACAATAGGGCTCTGCGCCTTTCAGGGCTTGGGCCTTAATAATTCACACAGTTGTAATTTTCATGAAAGATATTTTAAACATACATTAAATAATCAAGATATCATAAACAGATTAAGCAAAATATAATATACATAGTGCATTTATTTAGTGCAAGAGTTAATTTATAGGAAGTTGTGGACACTGAATCACTTGCCTGCTGAGGTAAATATAATGCTAATGACAAGCTATGCTGTTTTATTGACGTCTTTCCGCTGCTGAAACACTGATTGAGCGATTACACGAGTTATGATGCCTTTCAGTAAGTATACTGTATCTTTCAACATACCTTCAGGTGTCTTTTCTGTAACTGAGGAAGAGGAATGTTCGCGTTTACTCGCGCGCTGGGCTAGTAAGCCCACAGCGATCTGTCACGCCCATAGGTCACGCCACATCAAAGAGCGCCAAAACGTGAGGATAGATCCTAACGAGCTGAGGATCTGAATCAGGTGTGTTAAACAAGGGAGACATACACAATATGCAGAGCAGTGGGTCGCGAGGACTGGAGTTGAGAACCCTTGTTTTATTTAATCGTCCTTTAAATTACAATTCTACAATAAAAAAAAAATAAGAAGAAAACAGAAAATGCGCGGCTGCACAGACGTTACTGGAGCTATCACTAAAAAACAAACTATTCGCTTTGATGACCGCTGCACGGAAAACTGTGGACCTCTTTTAAAAAGTGAACTGGTGAAAGTGAGCTACACGTAGTTACTGACATCCAAAATTTATGAGAAGGCCCTATCAAAGCTGCCAGATCAGACAAACAGTATAAATTCAAGATGCACTGATAAGAAACCCATTTCCGGTCAGAACCCATTCATCTTTTTCTAATGAACTTATGTGCTTATAGGGCTATATAAAGCTTATTACAATGTAAAGCATCATGTTAACATCACTGCAAAAAGACATCTAATATGAAATCTATATTTATTCACCTTGTAGGTTATAATAATAAGTATATAGTACATAGTGTCCCTTAAAATCAGGTCTGCTTTCCTGCAACCAGGTGTTCAAGCTGTTGAAGCTCTGAACGTCGCAAAATTACGCCACCGTACTAATTCGCGTCGCGGCTGATGTGAATGGTTTTGACGCGAACTATTCTCACGCGAATTATTCGCTTTTTCGTTTCGCTTTTCATTACGCGTCCGTTGTGAAAGGGCCTTAAGAGTCCACCGGGTCAATTGAGAGGAAGTTTTGGGATTATTGACGGCTATTGGTCGCTGTAGGTATCTAATCCTCCCATCAAGGTAATTCCTCTATTTTTCCACCACCCAGACCACAGCCTCTTTTTCTGATGTAGTTCTGCTCCTCGTAATGTCCTTGAAGCATATGCTATTGCTCTTTCCCTCTCAGGTGATTGCTTGGTGAGAATAGCTCCCAGGCACATCACTGGCACCTGAAGAGGTTGGTTGAGGTCAGGCTGCATCAACAGGTGGGTCTTGCAACAGAATTTGCCAGGACCTTCTTCATAAGCCTCATTGGATAGCATTGGATAAGCTTCAAGTATGGTCTTTCTGTTAAGTCTCCTATAGTCCACACAGAACCTGGAGATGAGGACTACAGGTGATGACCATGCAAGGATGGCTTAATGATGCTGTCACTTGCTGGCTCAATACTAACTGGAAACCATCAGATCTCCTTTGAGGCGTGATCTGTAGAAGAACGAAAACGAACTCATTATGATTGTCTTTCGTGATAATGATGTATTTTTTTTAGTGAGACACTGAAATGTCGGCAACCAAAAATATTCAGGATTCAACAATAAACCCTGACACATTTAAAGGGATAATTCACCCAAAAGTTAGTACTTTGACACTTCAAAAAGTTCATAAAGAGATTGATGAGTGGTTTTGTCCAAAACTTTTCTGAAGAGACTGAATCGCTTTATATGGTGAACAGATTGAATATAGGCTTTTATTCTGAAGATCTTTTATTTGGAACGTCATGAGGGCGAGTAAGTTATGACAGATTTTTGGGTGAACTATCCCTTTAATACGTGCCACCTGAGAAGCGCTAATGAAATGTCATCGCTATGGTACTTGATTTTGGCCCTACAGATTTCGTCTTAAACCGAAAATAAATCTCTACCACTTTACTGAAACAATTTAACGAAACATAAGTTATCTCAGGGAAATCATTCATTGTCCATAAACCCGAGAAAGAAATTACTATATAGTAGGGGTGGGCGATAAAGCTGTATCGGTATTTCTCGACGTAAACCATTGTTCGGACAGTAAATATAAAAGTGCGTTCGATATAGCGCTCAATATTTTCATTAAAATGTGTGTGCTTTGCCCGTAGATCTTAGTTCAGTTAAATTCGCCACAGAAGTAATAAACAAAGTAAACAATGAATTAGAGTAGAACGTATCATTAAATAGTTAATATAGAACTGCCTTATGTGCAATTTAAATGTTTAAATTAATTCTACAATTCCATTTTCACTTGAGTGTTGATTATTAAATAAATGTATTGATGATTAAACTATTGTTGTAGCTTTTTGACCAATGAAAACTTCGGGCCCCGTCACGTGGTTTCAAGCCTAATACATCACGTGAGGCGAAAAACAAATCTATGGTGTAATAATGTTCGTTTTTCGGGGATTAGACGTTAGACCAGAGGTCAAAGTTGCGGTTTTTGGAGTCCTGTCCCAAGAAATGTCCGCATTTTACAGCGCCTTCAAACCAAACCAAAAAATACAGTGCAGAAAGCCCGACTTATATCAGACTGCTGGTTGTCAGAACAGTCGTGTAGTTATGATCATTTTTCACCAACAGAGGGGATGTGCGAGCTATAATGATTACTTGGTTGAGCTCCTTTACTTTAAAGGGTACATATCATGCTTTTAAATCATTCATTTTTACTTGTAAATCATACATTTGTGGTCTATATAAAGCATAACTGCAATGCTTGGGTTTGAATTACTCATTATTGAATTACTCAGGACATTTTCTGATGTTCTTCTGTGAGCAAGACGTTTCAATGCGGCCCCTTTAAATAAAAAGGCGTACCGTCTTACCCCGCCCCCTCTCCAGGTCGCTGAGTTCACGGTCAGCTCAACTCAGGTTCAACTCTCCGCGTTCGGCCATTATTGTAGTTTGATAAGAGATACGATTACTATAGCTTCAAAGAACATTTTTATTCACACGTTAACAAAATGTCAACAACAGAAGACTTGTCCACCCAGCCTTACATATTCGAGCCAGAGCGAGCGATTTGAAAAAGACGACAACGACGACGACGAACCTGCAGAACAACGTCTTCATATGGAGGCAGGTATGTAACGTTAGGTTAACTATGTTGTGTTATTAGTGAAAGTCGATTATTTCTCTTGTTAAAACAAGCACACTGACAAGAGAAATGACTACGGTCTGATCTTACCACTAAAAATCTGTATTGATAATAATACGATAACTTACGATTAGAAAGCATCAGGAAACACAGCAGCTAAATGATAGAAGGAATTTACCCGATCGGCAAACCCTTCTTTATACTGGCTGAGGTTGTTGAAGTGGGGATCCTTGAAGTGCTTCAGGTCACTACATCCAATAACCGAACATTTTGACTAGCCCTCTCGTAACTTCTGCATCATTGAGCTTGGACTACAAAATCGGAGCGAGAAATAATAATGGCGGATTGCTCGTAGTGTTGGACCGGTAGTCAATGGCCTTATTTGTCAGTTCCGCTGCAAATACGGTGACGTACTTGCTCAAAAAACGTCATAGACAACAGAAAAATCTGAACAGATTGAAAAATACGTCCAAAACTGAATATAAGGATATAAACGAAGCACCTGAAGAGAATAATTTCATCTTTTCTGTACTTATAAACACTCCAAATCTACAACAAAATGCATTTAAGGGCTAAAAAGTGGATATATATAATATATATAACTAAAGCTGCAAGCAGCGATGAAAAGGGCCCTCACACCCGTGCCGCCGCCACCCGTCGGTTTTGGGAAGACAGAGCACGGTGGGCACTATGTAATGATAATAAATATAGGAGGACTATGTCAAAGCATTTATATATTTGCCACACTGCCTGCTACCAGCAGGTGGCGCTATTGCTATAACCAAATATGAGCATGGTCATGTGTTCAAGACAGGACTCTTCAAACATGTGAAGTTTGGGGCAGATCAGACATTGTATGCCTGAGTTACTGCAGGCTGTGTGTGGTTGCCTAGCAACATCGGAACTGCAAGCAATATGTAACTGTATGACATATTCATGCACAAATCACCAAAAGGCTGAAATTGGGTGTATATTTGTCAGGCCGCCAAGGGCACACCCTTCAACGAAAACTCAAGATCTTCGCAATTTAACGTCGCAAAGGCCTTACGATTACACTCACCAAATTTAAAGAGGATAAGATCAAAACTGTAGGAGTTCGTTAAAGTACAACATCAGGAAATTATGAAAAATGCACAAAATATAAGAGTTAGTTCAAAATAGCTGACTTCCTGTTGTGTTTAGGGCTATGCTCCAAGAAACTTTTTTGTAGGTATTGGAGGCAATAATTTAAAGAATATTTTCTTTCCATAATCTTTAATAATTTAAAGATTATTTTCTTTCTTCTACAGAATATAAATATACTGTATATATATATATATATATATATATATATATATATATATATATATATATATATATATATATATATATATATATATGTATATACTGTAAGTTAGGCCTAATTTAAGGCTATCAAGAAATCCAGCCCTATCTATTATTAAATTCATTCACTATGTGCATTCAAATCATTGTTAATCTTCTGCCTATATGATTCCCAGTGATGGGAAACTGCTTTGTTAATGTTCTCCCCTGACATTGACAGTTAGCTTGACTATAACTATTACATTACATGAATTTTACGTAAATGATAGGCCTATATTTCATTTCAAAATGGCTAAATTAGACAAACTTTTAATAGTTTTCCTGATTATTTTTGTTGGTCGTTTTACATTTCAACAGCTATCATGGAATGTTTATTTAGCTGCTTACGTCTTATCTCGCAATATTAAAACTGTAAAGTTTTTCCTTTTGAGTTTTCCACGTGGAAATGATACCAGTGGCAAAACGATCGCCATGAAAAGGGAGTAGGGGGAGGCTGCAGCCGGCAGTTTTATGCCCCTGACAGTTTTACGCCCCTGACAGTTTTACGCCCCTGTTGTTCCTGATGCGTCACAAATTGAGGTATTTTAAATAATCTGAAAAATTATAATTTTTAGATAATTGTTGATTGTATTGTAATGATGCAATATTCAGGGCCCAAGCCCTGAAAGGGCGCAGAGCCCTATTGTTTTCCTTCCGATTATTTTATTTTTTTTTTTTTTTTTTTTTTTTTTCTAGCGACTATCGGGCACTTTTGGGGCCCTTAACATGCTCGAAAACTCTTGAAACTTTGCACACGGGTCAGAACCCGCGGCCATCAGAGCCGGGCTGAAGCTGGTACCCGGGCGTGGCAGGGCGGCTCGTCAGCGCCCCCTGGAATGGGGTCCGAACACCTGGTCCATAACTCAAACACACTTGCATGTAATAATATGAAACTCGGTACACATGTCGATAGCAGAATTTCATCTATACCTCGCGGTTCTTACTTTTTACCCCAGCCCAACAGGAAGTTGGCTATTGAGGTTTTTTTGTAAAACACACGCAATGAACTTTTAAATACTCCTCCTGAGAGCTCTGATCCAAATTCGACGAAACTCGGTCAGCGTGAAAGTCAAGACATTGAGGATGAAAGTTTGTGTGGGGATTTTTGATATCTCGAACGGTTTGGCCGTGGCGAGGAAACGAAACTATGGCGAGAAACGTGAAACAGGAAGTGTGTCATAACTTCAGCATACATTAACTGATCTGGATGAAACTTCAGCAGTGCGTTCGCTGTAAGAGGACGATCACATGGATGTGACTATTGTGAGTCAAAGTTATAGCGCCACCAACTGGCAGCAGGAAGTGTGTCACTTTCAAAATGCTTTGAAATCACCCTCTTATTTTTACCCGATTTGCTTCAAACTTCATCTGTATAATGTACATACACGGCAGATGAAGACCTATGAATGGATTCTTGATATCTTTGAAACTGTTGCCGTGGCGACGCATCAAACTTTACCATTCTTTTAGGATGCATTCTTTTAGGGATTCGAACATTTGTCCATAAATCAAACACACGTGCATGGATTAATATGAAACTCGGTACACTCATAGATCACATCAGGCCAAACAACTTTCGTGCTCTAAGTTTTACGACAGTTCAAACGGAAGTCGGGAATTATGTTTTTTTTTTTTAAATAATTGTCCTAGAAAAACATCAAATTACAACCCATGCTGTTACCAATCACCACCAAACTCGGTGTGCATGAAGTCAAGACATTGAGGATGCTAATATTCCGGACGGATTTTTGATATTTCGAACGGTTTGGCCGTGGCGGATTTTTTTGACTAAAAAAAGGACACATATAGTGTGTTATAAATTGGTTAGTTTTACTGACAGTTACAAAACTTGCCGTGTATATTGTTCTATTCAAGCCAAACAACTTTCTAATTAACAATAATAAGCTCAAACCCACAGAAAGTCAGATATTGTAGTTTGAATATGATCATGCTCTTTCTAAACCTAGGCCTGTCACACAGTCTGTGTGTGTGTGTGTGTGTAGGGGGAGGGGGCTTAATCATTTCACTGTGTGTCTGGCCTGCTAAAGTAAATACATTTCTTAAGCCTGGTATTTTTTACATAAGTTTTTATTTTTATTTTTTTATAAGTAAAGGCATATAACCTGTTTAATTGTAGTGCATTGACAATAGTTTTATATAATTAGTGTATTAATTAAATTAACTTGGTCCATAAATCAAAAAAGTAAGTAATATAAATCAAAAAGGAAGTGTGTTAAAACTTCTGCATACATTAACTGATCTTGATGAAACTTCAGCAGTGTGTTCGTTGTAAGAGGTCGATCACATAGATGTGAGTCAATATATGTGCGCCACCAACTGGCAGCAGAAAGTGTTTCACTTTCAAAATGCTTTGAAATCGCACTCTTACTTTTACCCGATTTGCTTCAAATGTAAACACACGCCAGATGAAGAGCTGTGAAAGCATTTTCAATATCTAAGATAATGTTGCCATAGCAACGCATCAAACTTTAACATTCCTTTTTTTAGATGATTTCGAGTCTCTTCAGCGGCTTTTGGGGCCCTTAATGGGTTTGAAAACTCTTGAAACTTTGCACACAGGTCAGATCCCACAGCCATCAGAGCCGGGCTGGAGAGTGGTACCCGGGTGTGGCAAGGGGGCTGAGACAGCGCCCCCTGGAACGGGGTCCAGAAACTTGGTCCATAAATCAAACACGCTTGCATGTAATAATATGAAACTCAGTACACATGTTGATCTCATCGTTTCATATGTTCATATATTCTCCTCAGAGCCGGACAACTTTCTAATTTACACTCATGAGCTAGGACCCACAGAAAGTCAGATATTTTGGTTTGAAAATGTTGAGTGTCTCTCTGAGCCTACACTTCTGTATGGCAAGCCCTTTTAACATTTAAAAGCTAAGTTTGACTATTCGTAATTAACATTGTAGATATCAACAACGTCTTTCTAGTCGTAATTACATTTTGGATAGTTTGTATTATCATTTAAGATATCTGTAACGTAATTGTGACTAGTCGAAACGACAGATAGAGTATGGCAAGCCGTTTTAACATTTAATCATTTTAACCTACTAGTCTCTATTTTCATGCTACTAGTACTTATTTTTTAGATACTAGTATCTATTCCATTAAGTACTAGTACTTATTCATTAGCTACTAGTGCTTATTCTTTAGATACTAGTGCCTTTTCTTTAGATACTAGTGTTTATTCTTTAGGTACTAGTACCTTTTTAAAGATA